>CAMOHE010051221.1:0-11930 GCA_946598075.1 Artocarpus hirsutus
GGGGGGGGGGGGGGGGGGGGGGGGGGGGGGGGGGGGGGGGGGGGGGGGGGGGGGGGGGGGGGGGGGGGGGGGGGGGGGGGGGGGGGGGGGGGGGGGGGGGGGGGGGGGGGGGGGGGGGGGGGGGGGGGGGGGGGGGGGGGGGGGGGGGGGGGGGGGGGGGGGGGGGGGCTGGGGGGTGGGGCCGGGTGGGGGGCATAAGGGTGGGGGCGAGGGCTATGGGGGGGGTCATGGTGGGGGTGTTGGGGAGGGTGGGGGGGCCTATGGGAGTGGGGGAGAGTGCGGAAGGGGCGAGGGGGTGGGGGGGGCTGGGGTAGGTGGGGGGCCTAGGGGGTGGGGGTGAGTGGGGCGGGGGCGGGTGAGTGGTGGGGTAGTGGGTGGGGCGAAAGGGCAGGTGGGTGGGGGGGTTGGTTGGTGTGGCGACGGGGAAGAGGAGAGAGAGAGGGAGGGCGAGCTTACCGGCGGTGTGTAGGCTATGGCGGCACCATGGAGATGATGGCGGCAGAGGGAGGTCAGATTATAGAGAGAGAGAAAGAGGGATTTAAGAGAGAGTGTAAGGAATGGCCTGAGAGAGAAGGCACGCATACAATTATGGGTGGGGGTGGCACAAATTTCAAAAATTGAAGGGGGAAAATAAGCATCTTCCATGACGGTTTTGACAAAAACCATCATGGAAAACACTGTCTTCCACGACGGTTTTTGCAAAAACCATCGTGGAAAAATATTGCTTTTCACAGCATTTTCAACACTGTTAAAAGCTTTCCACGATGGTTTTTGCAAAAACCTTCATGGAAAAATACTGCTTTCCACAGCATTTTTAACGCTGTTAAAAGCTTTTCACGATGGTTTTTGCAAAAACCATCATGGAAATACTATCCATGATGGTTTTCTCAAAAATTGTCGTAAAAAATTGTCTTAAATATTTCTTACACACATAATATTCTTTGCTGCCCAAGATGGTCAGCCCATGTGTTAAGCATCCAATGGCCCAGAATGTATACTTTATCTCTATTTTCACCAAAAATTTAACTATAGATAGATATACAAAAATTACGAAAAGATTGAAAAATGCAATAAATTAAAGAAAAATGTTACAAGTAAATTAACATATATACAAATTATTGATGCTCATCTTTTTATCTTTTTTTCATTGGTTCCTCAATACATATCCATTCAACATCTTCACGAAGCAAGTACAAAACATCATCGTCAAAATTATCTATCTATTCAACCAATGGCAATCCCTTTGTGAATGAAGGGATGTCTATAAAATCTTCATCAACTTCTTCACCGTCGATAACTATTCTTGGCTTTGTCGGGACAACCAGAGACAACTCCATGTCTTGGGGATCTGTAGTATGAAAAACTTGGATTGCTTGTGATGCCATAATGAAGGGATCATCCCAATCTTCTAAAGTCAACCACCGTGATGCCGTCATCGTCGTTCTTAACATAGTTATTGTTGGCCCATTTGCACTTAAAAAGTGCCATGCGTAATCCCCCATAATCAAGTTCCCAAATATCTTCAATGAAACCAAAGTAGTCCATGGTCCAATATACCAGATTCTTATCCTTGGCAGAGGCAATATGCATAGCCTCAGCACGGAGAGTCACACCGCTATTTTACACCAGATGCTTCTCATCCCTTTCACGAGTGTAGAAAGTGTAACCATTTACAGAATATGATGTGTACCTTGTAACTACAGATGACGGTCCTCTAGGTTCTTCAACTCCTGTGACATGCCTCCATCTTGTGACGTGGAGCACTTGCCATAGATTTCTGCTTTAATCCACAACCGAAAGGTCTAGTTGTGTTCATCTTGCAACCACTTCTCATTTCTTGCTCTTTTTGGGTATGCTTTTTTTAATTCATTCATGTGCACCTCAATGAAAGGCTCCACTTAATTAGCATTGTGCAAGACATAAAGACAAGCTTGCTCCAACTCCTCCTGATTTATTAATGAAAGATTGCCCATAGATAGTCCCCAAGCCTCAATGTTTATAGTCATTGGCACCCCAATTGTGTCCGCATTAGATAGGTACTCAGAGCAAAATTCAACCGATTTCTTAGCTATGTAACTTTCTACAATACATCCCTCTGACCTATTTTGATTCTTCACATAGCCCTTTAAAACCTTCATATATCTCTTAAAAGGGTACATCCATCTCAAATACACCAATCTGCGTAACTTAACTTCACGTATTAAGTGCACCATTAAATGAATCATGATGTCAAAAAATGACGGTGGAAAATACTTTTCAAGCATGCATAAGCTTGCACTAACTCTGATTGTAATGAGTCTAGCACAAGTGGATCAATGACCTTCAAGCATATTGAATTGAAGAATGAGCACAACTTGGAAATTGCAAATCTCACATCCTTTGTTAGAATTCCCCACAAAGCAAGTGGTAGTAATTGTTGCATCAATACATGACAATCGTATGTTTTTATCCCAATAAGTTTCAAATTATTCACTGACACCAACTTTTTGAAGTTCGAAGAATACCCGTTTGGCACTTTTAATGAAGCAAGCCATTCACAAAGCTTTCTTTTTTTCGTTCTAGCTAACGTGTGCTTTGCCAAAGGTAAATAAGTATGGTTTCCTAATTTCTCAGGAAACAAATTAGGCCTAATCTCCATTTTCATGAGATCCAACCAAGCTTTTTCACCATCCTTAGTTTTGCCCGAAATGTCAAGCAACATGCTGACTATGGATTCACAAACGTTTTTCTCAATATACATAACATCCAAGCAATGGTGAACAAAAAGTGTCTTCCAGTCGAGAAGATCAAAGAAGATTGATCTTTTTTTCCATGGTCCATCATTTGGCGGCTCGTCCTTACCTCGCTTTCTCTTACCTAATACAACTCTTATATCTTTTACCATTTCAAATATTTATTCACCTGTCAAAGGGCGAGGAGGTTCTCTTTCTTCGTTCTTGCCGTCAAAGGCTTTCTTTTGTTTGCGGTAGCGATGATCTCTTGGCAACCATCTTCTATGACCAAGAAAAACAGTTTTCTTTCCATTCTTCAACTGTTTGTGAGATGTTTTTGTCATGCGAGGAAGTCGTTAATTGTCCATATCAACATCACACGGAGTGTGAACGTCTCTTTTTGGTAAGCATCTCTAACTTTAACTCCATTTTCCCGCAACTTTTTTAGGTCATCGATTAATGGTGCCAAGTATACATCAATGTCATTGCCTGGTTGGTAAGGACCCAAAATCAATAAATACAACATTAAAAACTTCTACTTCATGTACATCTTCGGAGGGAGATTATAGTGAACAAGTATTACGGGCCAAGTGCTATGCCTATTACTCATGTGACCATGTGGGTTCATTCCATCCATCGACAAAGCGAAATGTATATTTCTTGGATCCGCACTAAAGTTGGGATGATCGGCTTCAAAAGTCTTCCATTATGGTGAATCCGCTAGGTGTCTAAGCATACCATCATCCACCCGTTTTTCATGATGCCATGTCAAACTCTTGGCATGTTCTGGGTTTTCGAATAAACGACTCAAACGTGGTACCGGTGGAATGTACCATAACACTTTCTTTAGCACTCCATTCTTGCCGTCTTTTTGTTCCTTTCCTTTCTTCCACCTTGCTTGTTGACAAACCAATAATTTTCATCCTCATACTCATGCCTATAGAGAACACAATCATTTTCATAAGCATGAATTTTCTCATAATCCCAAAGTGCTCAAAGTCTTCTAAGCCTCGTACATACTAGTTGGTAATTTATTACCCTTTAGTAGAAGCCTTCCTAAAAATTCCAACAGCTTTGTGAAACTAAAATTTTACCATCCACCCGATGCTTTCAAATTGCATAATCCAACTAAAGCAGAAAATTTAGTGAAATTGGTACACCCCTCATACACGGGTGTCTCTGCATCATTCATCATTGTCTCAAATACATTAGGATGGTGCACAAAGTGTTCTTCTAAGTCATTGACTATGTCAACCATATTGTCTTGGTCCTCCATATTATCCTCCACAGTAGCTTGCTTTTCTTTACTTAGTAAAGTTGGATTGAAGTTAGAATCGCCATGAAAATGCCACGTTTGATAACTACTTATAATTCCATTTCGAAATAAATGTCCTCTAACAATTGGAATTGGATGCAATCTATGGTTTCCACATTGAACACAAGGACACCAAATTTTATCACCATTGGCATGACTTTTGGCAAAATCCAAGAACTCTTCCACACCATTCACATACTCTCCAGACAATTGAAAATACTACATCCATTTCCTATCCATTTTGCAATTCCTAAATCGAAATAATAAATAGCAAATATCCAATTAAAATTAATTTTACAATTTATATATATACCCACCTATATATATTAATTAATCATAAAACAAAAACATCACCCATCATAAAACAAGTTACACATACTCATTATAAGACGAAGAAATCATACCCATGATCCACAATACAAATTTCACGAAATAAACAACAAAATCAACAGCTATTTATTAATTTCAGATTGATTATACAACACAATCAACAACAATTTATCAATGTCTAACAAAAACTTACAATTTGGGCTGAGATTAAGGAGTGTGGAGGCGGAGAGAGACGGCGACAGCTGATTCGGACAAGTCTGTGTTTGTATTTGTGAAGTGTGTTTCTGAATTATGTTTGAATGTCGAGGTAGGAAAAAGGGGTTTAAAGTATGCTACCATGACAGTTTTATTAAAAAACCATCGTGGAATATGCTAGTAGATACCACGATGGTTTTTTGAAAAACCGTCATGGAATATATGAGCTACCACAGCAGTTTTTCAAAAAATCGTCGTGGTATCTTACTTCTTCCACGGTGGTTTTTTAAAAAACCATCGTGGTAGCTTGAGCCCCATCCCATGACGGTCTTCGTTTTTGCAGACATAACTCGCCACGCTTTTTTCACCTTACCACGATGTTTTTAGGAAACAGTCGCGAAATAAAGATCATGTAATCAATAATTTCTTGTAGTGAAAGAAGTAGAGGGCTAAGAACAGGAAATCTTCTATTCTAGTGAATGGCAAGAATAAGAAGAAGAAAAAGAAGAACTCAAAAAAGCTGAAGTACTTTTTCTACGGGAAAGTTGGGCACATTAAGAAGAATTGCAAGGACTTCTTTTCTTGAGGAGGTAAGTGTGAAATTCTAGTTGTTGAAACTTGTTTAGCTAAGGAATCAAGTGACACTTGGGTCATAGATTCTAGAGAAACTAATCATGTTTGTGTTTCACTACAACAAATTTGAGATTATGCGACCTTCATTTAACAACTGTTTCTCAAAAACCGTCATGATAAGCCCGCAAACACAAAAACCGTCATGGTAAGTGTGGGAGCTACCATGATAGTTTTTTAAAAAACGATCCTAGTAGCTCACTACTAAAATCTTGAGATTATACAACCCTTATTTAACAATATTTTTTCAAAACCTGTCGTGGTAAGGAGAGGTAAAAATGCAAAGAGTATACCTAAAAATACCAAACCATTGTATTAGTGTGCAGAAGCTTTCACTATGATTTTTAGTAAAAACCATCGTGGTAGGTTAATTTAGGCCGAGGATTAAAAATTTCAAATAAGGAACCTTTCACGACAGTTTTTATAAAAATCGTCGTGAAAGGTTATGCATCTTGGCACGTGCTTAAATTTAGGTGGGGGACTAAAAATTTTGAATATGTAGACCTTTCACGATGGTTTTTATAAAAACAGTCGTGAAAGGTTCCACATCTTGACGCTTGCTTAAATTCAAATGGGGGACTAAAATTTCAAATATGTGAACCTTTTACGATGTTTTTTATAAAAATCATCGTGAAAGTTTTCGCATCTTGGCACGTGCTTAAATTTGGGCGAGGGACTAAAAATTTTGAATATAGGACCTTTTACGACTAAAAGGTAATATGGGACCTTACCTTTCGCGATGATTTTTATAAAAACCATCATGAAAGGTTCAGCATCTTGGCGCGTACTTAAATTTGGACGACAGACTAAAAATTTTAAATATGGGACCTTTCACGACGGTTTTTATAAAACCGTCGTGAAAGGTAAATTTGGCCGGGGGACTAAAAATTTCAAATATGGGACCTTTCACTACAGTTTTATAAAAACCGTCATGAAAGATTCCGCATACTAAAAATTTTGAATATCGGGACCTTTCATGACGATTTTTATAAAAACCATTATGAAAAGCTCTGCATCTTGGCACGTGCTTAAATTTGGACAGGAGACTAAAAATTTTGAATATGGGACCTTTCACGATGGTTTTTATAAAAACTGTCGTGTAAGGTAAATTTGGACGGGGGTCAAAAAATTTTGAATATGGGACCTTTCACTATGGTTTTTATAAAAATCGTTGTGAAAAGTTTCGTATACTAAAAATTTCAAATATCGGTACCTTTCACAACGGTTTTTATAAAAACTGTCGTAAAAGGTTTTGCATCTTGGCGCGTGCTTAAATTTGGGTGGGGGACTAAAAATTTTGAATATACGGACCTTTCACGATGGTTTTTATAAACCGTCATGAAAGGTACAGTGCGACCTTTCATGACGGTTTTTATAAAAACCTTCGTAAAAGGTTCCGC
Source organism: Artocarpus hirsutus (assembly GCA_946598075.1). Classification (NCBI taxonomy): domain Eukaryota; kingdom Viridiplantae; phylum Streptophyta; class Magnoliopsida; order Rosales; family Moraceae; genus Artocarpus; species Artocarpus hirsutus. Next base: position 6,582 of record CAMOHE010051221.1, read on the forward strand.
CTTACATTTCATGATGGTTTTTATAAAAACCATTGTGAAAGGTTTCGCATATTCAAAATTTTTAGTCCCCGCCCAAATTTAAGCATGCGCCAATGCCACGGCCTTCCCTATTTATTCAAAATTTCTCCAACTCAAACTCTCTCTAACTCTCAAACCCACTTCTCTCTCCCCCTTCTCTTTCTAACTCCTCCCCCCCATGGCCCAGCCATCGACGAACCCAGCCACCCATGACATTCCATGGACTTTGACATTCTCCTGTCACTCTCTCCATGACCCCACCATCATTCGACCCAACCCCTAACAAACTTGGCGCCGTTTGTTGCCGTTCATCCTCATCCCTTGACATTCCACTGACTCTGCCATCGTTTGACTCCTCCCTTGATGTTCTTCCGATTCCACTGCTGTTGGTAAATTTCAAACCATTAGTTTTAGTTTTAGCGTTATAGTTAGTTCAAAGCTTAGTGTTATTTAGCTTTAGTTTTAGTTTTAATATTACTTACATTACTTTGTTATTTGTCATTTAGCATGTGTTACTTGTATTTGGTGTTTGAAAGAACTTTGAACAACATTTAGTATTTTGGTGTGAGAATAGGTTACTTTTTATGTGTTTGTGATGCATAAGTATTATTGTGATGCCCACCACATGTTTGATGAAAAGCTTCAATGACTATGTGTTTGTGTTTGTGTTTGTGTTTTAGTTATTTAGTTTTATTTTCAATATTTTTGTTAATTCTATTTATTTTTATTATCGTTTCTTTACCTCACACATAAAGACATGGACTTAGACACCAAGAATCCATCAACTCTTGTGCAAGCATAAAATAAGTACATGACTTTACAATGTAAATATATATATATATGATTTTGTAAAAATTTTATAGTTCAATGTAATTATGTGATTATGAAGTCAGGGCATTGTATTAATGGTGAAAATATGCCACTATTCATATTATGGGAAGCCAAAAATTTTGGTTATTTTTTTTTTAGCTTCAGACCAACTTTTTCACGACGTTTTTTTTTAAAACCGTTGTGAAACAAAGCCTTACATGACAGTTTTTAAGAAATCCGTCATGTAAGGCATAGCATACATGATGGTTTTCATAAAAACCGTCATGTAAGCTTACCCTTATATGACGGTTTTCATAAAAACCGTCGTGTAAGCTTAGCATTTCACGACAGTTTTTGGTAAAAATCGTCGTGGTAGCCTCGTCCTAAGATCCAAGAATCCCGCCAATATAAGGATTCCACGACAGTAAAAAACCGTCATGAAAAGTTTTGTTGGTACCACGATGGACGATTACACGATGGTTTTTTAACCGTCGTGAAAATATACCACGATGGTCTTAAACTATCGTGTAATCTACATTTTCTACTAGTGTTTCTAAGTCTACTACATAAGAACTTCATGTTACGGATGGGTGATGGATCCTCAGTGTTAGTTGAAGTAGGAGGAGACGTCTATCTTTATTTTGATAAATATAGGATTTTAGTTTAGAAAGATTGTTTTTATGTTCCTAAACTTAAAAGGAAGTTAATATCTGTAGCTTGTTTATTTAAATACTCTTACTTAATATCTTTTAATAATAAAGTGGTGATTTGTAAAAACAAATATTTTATTTGTGATGGATTGATGCAAAACAATCTCTATTTTATAAAATATTATATGGACATGCTACTTAATACTGAGGTTAATGATAATAACTCTAAAAGACTTAAGACTTCTCACTCTAATAAGACTTATCTTTGACATTTACGATTAGGTCATATTAGCCTAAATAGGATTTAAAGGTTGGTAAGGGATGGACATTGAAGTCACTTAGAGGTAGAATCTATACCGCAATGTAAATCTTATTTGGAGGGCAAAATGACCGAAAGACTATATGAGTCTAAGGGCAATAGGGCCGAGGGGGTTCTTGAACTTGTGTATAGTGATATTTGTGGTCCCATGAACATCAAGGCACATGGAGGGTATAAGTACTTTCTCACTTTTATTGATGATTATTCAAGATATGGGTATGTCAACTTAATTCATCATAAAAGCAAACTTTTAACAAGTTCAGGGAGCTTTAGACTGAAGTGGAAAAGTAATTAGGTAAACCATAAAAATACTTCGATCCGATCGAGATTTTGAATACCTCTCCAATGAGTTCTTAGGACACTTATTAGAGAATGGGATTTTATCACAATTGATTGTGCCAGGTGCTCCACAACATAATGGCGTAGCTGAGAAAAGGAATAGACTCTATTGGACATCGTTAGGATGAGTTATTCGACATTAACTTTATTCTTTTAGGGATATGCACTACAAATTGCATGTTAGCTTTTGAACAATGTGCCTTCAAAAACAGTTACTAAAACTCCTTACAAGTTATTAACAGGTAGGAAGACTTCCTTGAACCATATTCGCATATGGGGATGTCTAGCTCATGTCTTGTATAAGGAAACAAATAGGTTGGAAGCACGTTATGAAGTTTGTGTGTTTGCAGGATATCCAAAAGGGACTAACATTCCTTGAGGAAAGTTACATGAATGACTTTAAGCCTTGAAATAAAGTGGTACTCGAGGAGTTGGCGAGTGATTCTATCATTCTAGGGGTTTCGGTTGAAACCAATCTAATCAATGTAGAAAAACTGACCAATCAACAACCTAAAGGGCGTTGGCATAGTGGGAGGATTGGGCATCAACCCGAGAGGTATATGCTCAATGGTGAAGCCTACTTGGCTAAACCGATTAAACATGGTAGGGATCCTTACACTTATGTAGAGACTATAGAGGATGTTGATTCAAAGCTCTGGACAAAAGTCATGAACACTGGGATGAAGTCTATGGAGACTAATCGAGTCTGGGAACTTATGGATCTTCCCGAAGGGGTAAAACCCATAGGATGTAAGTAGATCCATAACAGAAAGAGAGGAGCAAATAGGAAAGTTGAAACCTATAAGGCTATACTAGTAGCTAAAGGATACACGTAAAAGGAAGGAATTGATTACGAGGAAACCTTTTTGCTTGTAGCCATGCTTAAGTCCATCCGTATTCTCTTATCCATAAATGCCGCTCTCGATTATGAGATCTGACAAATGGATGTCAAGACGACCTTTCTAAATGGCTATCTTGTCCATATATATGGTACAGCCAGACAGGTTCAAGGCTAGGGGTCAAGAGGGTAAGGTCTATAAGCTACTTAAGTCAATTTATAGACTTAAGCAGGCTTCCCATTCTTGGAATATAAGATTTGATCAGGTGATCAAGACTTATGGGTTTGAACAAAATGTAGACGAACCATGTGTTTACAAATACATTAAGGATGGGAAGATAGTTTTTCTACTACTCTATATAAATGATATTCTCTTAATTGGCAATGATATTGGGGCAATGTCATCTAATCAAATTATGGTCGACCAAGCAGTTTGACATAAAAGACTTAGGTAAAGCTAATTATGTTCTTGGTATCCAAATCTTTCAAGATAGGAAGAACAAAATAACAGCTTTATCCCAAGCAGCCTACATAGATAAAATTCTTGAGAAGTATACGATGTAGAATTCTAAGAAAGGTAGGCAACCATCTAGGTCTAGAATTACTCTTTCTAAGAAAGACACACCAAATTCTAATGAAGAAAGTGAATACATGAAGAAGGTGCCTTATTCTTTGGCAGTGGGTAGTCTTATGTATGCTATACTATGCACACGATTAGACATTTGTTATACGATTAGGATAGTAAACTAATTTTAGTCGGATCTAGGACCAAACCACTGGGTTATAGTTAAGCATATTTTCAAGTATCTAAGAAAGACTCAAGGATATATGCATATGTATTCGGGTGAGGATCTAACACCTATAGGGTATACTAATTCAGATTTCCAATCCTATTTGAATTCCAAAAGATCGATCTCTAATTTTGTGTTTACTTTGGGTGACAATGCCAATGTTTAGAGAAGTGTCAAGCAAGATTACACTTCAAATTCAATAATAGAGGCCAAGTATGTGGCAACTAGTGATGCTTCAAAAGAAGCAATATGGCTCTATAGGGTCATTGGGAATCTTGTAGTAGTTCCTGGTATGGATAAGGTGGTATCGCTATATTGTGATAACACTGTAGCAATAGCTAATGCTAAAGAACCAAGGTTTCACAAGAAGAGTAATCAAATTCATCGAAAGTATTATGTGATAAAGAACTTGTTAAGGGTGGGCATGTTGCAATATACAAAATCATGTCTGATGACAATTTAGCTAATCCTTTCACGAAGACACTAACTATAAGAGTTTTTGAGAAGCATGTAGAGGCTTTGGGGATGCGAGATATGTCATATTTACTCACTTAGTGCAAGTGGGAGATTGTTAGACATAGTGCCCTAAGGAATAAAATATTGTAATATGTTTTTGGAGATATTTTATTAATAAAAAGTTTATTTATTATTCATAACACCAAATGTTATCCTCTTTATGTTCATTTCTATTGAATATATGATAAGCAAATAAACGTTTGAGACTATCAGTTTAAACCTTTAAGAATCATGCATGTGATGGACAGATTATGCGAAAGACATGAATCTCAAAGGTGATGGTAAATCATGAGATCCACAATCGAGGGAATAAAGTTGGGCGCTTTATTCATACGAAGATTGTTATGTTGTCTACATCCCTAACGGGAGATGACTTGTCTTGGTCATCAAAGTGGGAGTCTATGAGAAGAAATATTGGTGCATTATCATAGGTGACGATGCATTGGATTGAGACATAAAAGTTGAATTGATTTGGTTGATAATTCTGTTTGTGCAAATCAATTCACTTTAGACAATCATATGTGTTATGCCTTAATCTTGAAATAACTCATGGGCTCGTATTGCCAGTATGCTTACTATCATAAAGTCAGGATGTCTTAATCCTGAAATGGCTAATGAGCCTGTATTCTTAACTTATGTCTTTTGATGTACCAAAGGGTGACATCTAACTTTATGGTGGTATGCATACTACTATGTTAGAGACATAACTCTTGATTCACATAGACTAGTTATTCATAAATATGGAATCCATAGCTCTTTTGTAAAGTTAATGATATTCTCTTATATGCATTATCCTATTATTAAAAGATTGCAGCACTCAACCATTTGGATACATAGGTGTAACAAATGGTATACTATCTATGAATAGTAAGGATTCCAATGATGTGATAATGGAACATAAGATAAAAATAATCAAAAAGGTAAAATGGAATTCATCCTTAAGCCGATTTTGAATATCCTATAGGGATGTAACACACTATGATATGTCATGGATGATTAGCTTATTGAAGCTCCGTAATTTTATATAGTTCGAGAGTGTAGCTCTAAGCTTTTAGTAGATTAGCATTA
>CAMOHE010051221.1:12213-34186 GCA_946598075.1 Artocarpus hirsutus
GATAAAAATGTCTTCAAAAACTCATTACATTTTTACTCCTTAGGGCATACATGTCTAACAATACTATCTATGGATAGTAAGGATTCCAATGATGTGATAATGGAACATAAGATAAAAATAATCAAAAAGGTAAAATGGAATTCATCCTTAAGCCGATTTTGAATATCCTATAGGGATGTAACACACTATGATATGTCATGGATGATTAGCTTATTGAAGCTCCGTAATTTTATATAGTTCGAGAGTGTAGCTCTAAGCTTTTAGTAGATTAGCATTACAGTTGATAATTATCAAATATGTATCTAGGATATTGTATTATTTAATTATAGGAGCTTGATCTATATACGTCCATCTGGTGCCCTTTGCTAGTTCATTATAAATCTTATAACGATATCACATGTTTTTCCTACAGATTGGTGACTTATGTTAAATTATTAGATTGGCTGAAATTCGAAATGATTGGATTTAATTCTTCATGTTTGTATATCAGTTAAATTAAATTTTGTAAATTAATTCAAGATAAACATGTTGAATTATTTGGATAATATTTTATTTTCTATTGGATTATTTGGATATGACTGTTTTAATCAGATAACTTCTCTATTAGGTTATTTGAATTAAAACTAAGGCTTTGTCTAAGAATCTCGGGTGGAAAATAAGATATTCTTATCAATCAAGATTATCGTAAGTTCGACAAACCGATGGGAAACTTTGGCCTACTGATGGAGTAATTTCGATAGGCCAATCTCCCAAATCGACCTACAGACCATGCGATAATTTATATAAGCATTTTAAACACATTTGTCATCAGAAGTTAATCTAGACTCAAATTTTGAGGCCTAATCTGATAAGGTTTAAACCCAAGTTCGACCACTATCAATTGGGGGAGAGTTTTCTCAGTTATTTAGATCATTTGAGAAGCATAAAGTGAGTGCACTAATTTAAGAAACTCTGAAACTCCCTAAGAGCTATTGTCTAACATCAAGAACCTTCGCTTTAGGTTTTTTCAAGTAGTTGGAAGGAGAGTCACTATAAGAAGAGCTATACAATGTGTGACCACCCATTCTTTGATCATGGATAGAGAATAAGAAATAAGACTAGCTAGTTGAGGCTCTTTTAGAACGTTCTTTTTTAAATGGATACGAGCCCACTTCGATATACAAATAAAGTTAGTAAGATCTGCTATTAATTTATGTATTTAGCATGTCAAATGTATATTTTGGAGAATACTCTGATTTAAAATTTTTAAAATTTTGCTGCGTACTTGTTTTCCAACATGTTGAACTTTTCCGTTTTTATTTCTCATTTCACACTTCTCTCTTTAATTTCAAATTGTGGTTTGATGTCTATTATATTGCTCATGTTTACTTTTATTCGTTTTTGAATGTATGCCTAAACTTGGGATTTGGTATGAATCCCTGAACTGATGCCAAAAGTTGTCATTTCAAACTTTTACATTATGATGTTTCCTGAGATGCATGTTCTTTTATTTGAATTAAATTTTCTTAGTAAATGTATTAAAAATCCGGTATTGTAAACTTGGGAAATTAATTTATAATTAAAGGGTTGTCTTTTATTAAAAACCTTTGAACAATAACTTTCATCTTTTCTGAAACTTGGTTTAAGAGAGCAACAAGACTTTTACTTTATTAGTTTCACTAATAATTAAATTACAGAATTTTAAATTATTATTTTTAATTAATTCTTTAAACTTAACTTATTTCTTAAACTAAGCCTTCACGTCATACCCTAGTTTGGGGTCATGACATTTTTAAAAATAGAATTTGCTCATAAGTTTTTATTTTGTTTCTTTTATTGAATTGAGTTCTATGGCTGAAGTTATATTTTAATTTTGGGTCCTATAGATTGAACCTTAGTATTTTAAATACTCAAAAATTTTCATTGCTACTAAGTGTTTGACAATATGTTTGAATGAAAGATTTTCTTCTATTTGTATGTATGTAATAGTTTTTAGAAAACTATTGAAGAAGTGTTTAGGGCAAGAAGCATTAGTAGATAAAAATGATTTATAATTTTTGTCTATATAAGAATTTAGTTCCTATTTAATTTGTTAAGGTACAGTAATTAATATGAGCTTTATATTTAACATTGCTAAAAGAGATTTAAAGGGGTGTGTTTTCTGCATTCTTTCTTCAATCTTCTTAAATTTATGGGTTAATGAGACATATGGCTCTTTTTTATTTGTCGAATGCAAATATGTCTACAGTTCATGAATATTCTTTATATATCCTAATATATATGTATAAAGACATTAATAACCATAATAATGATATTGTTGGTTTTAATTTATTTTTTAGAGTAACTATAGTATACGTATTTAAGATTTCAAACAGATTATAATATCATTATATTTAAAAAAATCATTGAATTAATGGTGTTTGTTGCCTAAATTTATATTAGTATCTAAAATAACGATTTTAAAATTCCCTAAAAATATGAAATTTTTTTATTGACAAGTTGGATTTACCGACAAATTAAAATTAGGTTGTTGTAATTAAATTAATGATATAGTTTTATAGACAAATTAACATTAGGATGTTTTAATTAAATTAATGACATAGTATTATTAAGTCTTTTTATGTGTCTTATTGATTATATAATTGATATATCATTAAGTTAATAATACGTAATGAGAATGATATGCAATGATATTCATTTCTTAAGACTTTAAATGAATAATATTTCCTGTTATTTTTGTGATATGTAATTAAATTAATAATATAATATTTGTTAAGTCTTTTTGTGTATCTTATAGGTTATATAATTGTTATATCATTAAGTTAATGATATGTAATGATAATAATACTCAATAACATTCATTTCATTTTTTTAAGACTTTAAGTGATAATGATAATATATCAATGTAATATGTTAAAATAAGAAATATACGTGTATATTTTTTCCCTAATTTAACTATTCAAAAAATAAGAAAATTTGTTATATAAAAATTTAAAAACATGATAATATTTAGTTAGAGGGTATTTTAGGGTTCTAAATATATAAAATTTTAAAAAAGGGATGTATAAGTGATATTTGCATAACAAAGACATATATTAATTCACTCCTTAAAAAATAGACAGATTATGTAATTTTTACTAAATTTATTAAAATCAAGAGACTTCTTTTATAACCATAATATGTTTATCCTTTGATTTCTCGACTTCTGTTGGTTAAAAAAAACTTTATTAAAAATATTAAACATGTGTTCTAAATTTTTGTAGTTTTGGCACATTAATAAATTTTAATTACCTATTAGGTGTGAAGTGGATTTTGATTTCATTGGAATTTAAAGCTAGGTTATTGACTGGAATTAGCAGAACGGTTGATGAGCTCAAACGAAGAAGCGAATGGTAAAATGAAGTCGGTAGATTATTTGCCATGAGGTAGGTTATTACTATATTTTTGGCCAAAATTATTTTCAAGGCAAAAGGATTTGTCTTAAGTGTTGATCATCATATTTCATGATATTTTTGAAAACATCATATTTTTGGAGTAAAAGAAAAATGATCCGGTTACGAATTATTTTGGAAAAAATTCATATATGACATGTTATAAGTAAAACTGTGTAATTATGGTTTTTGATAAAGGATTTGTTGTTATTTAAGTTACAAGGTGTGAAGAATGTGTTGGGGAATTAGGCACCTCTTAATTCCAAGGATCGCAAGAACGAATAATTGCTAAAAAGAAATAGAGAAAAGAAGAAAATAAAGACACTAAATTTTTATACAAGTTTGTCTAAATTTAAGACTACGTGATGTTTCTACCACTGCAAATTTTACTATGATGAAGAAGATTACAGATTACAAGAAAAATTTATCACACACTCTCAAATTGTGTTTACCAAATCTCTCTTCTACCTAACACTTTGTGGAAATTTTTCTCTCATTACAATGGAGCTCTCACAAAAATATGCCTCGTACAAAATAATGCCACTCTCTCAAAGTCACATATACAACCCTAGCCGCCTTATGTCTATTTATACATCAAAGAAGAGAAAAATAGCAACTAATGAGAAACCCTAGTAGTTTCCTGTTTTTGGCTTCAAAATCTCAAAAGAAATCGCGCAATACAGCGCGTTGGCGCTGCAGCGCTCACCACCCGACACCGCGGCGCTCTTCTACCAATGCCGCGGCACTGCCTTGCTGCCCACGAGCGTAGCGGCGCCCAACCTTGATGCTGCAGCACCCCGAATCTGCCTTTTCTCTCCTTTTTCTTTCTTTTGCTAAGTTGTTAACTGATTTGGCTCCACAAATGCAATAGAGTGCACTTTTCCAATCAGGAGAATCACCACGGTATTTGCTGAAAATGGCTTGGTAATATGCACAGCTAACAATAGGGACACTTGTGTTTGTGTTTTCTGCATTTATTAATTTCGTATTTTTATTTATTTATTTCAGTTATTTATTGTGTTTATATTTTGTTATATATAAATTTAAAAAAATATGTGCATCTTGAACTCAAAGTGCCTTCTGCTCACCTTTAACTTTATTAAAACCCTCCCCTCGAGGAGTCATTAGGAAAGACAAGGCGCAACTCGTCTTAGACCGACTAAGTGTGACGACAGAAGACTTTCCAACATGCTCTTTTATTTTGTAAGGCGTTTATTAATGTTTAGAACTTCTAGACTATAATGATTATAATTTTTGTATGCATGTGGGTTGTCTAGCTTCAACTGTTGGGTTGCTCCTTAAACTAGTTTTATCTATCAATTCATTTTAAATTCTGTTACTTTTATACCACTTCACCACCCATTTTTTGGAAGTGACGGTATAATGGTTAGTTTTCTTAACCTATGTTGCTTTTCATCTTTGAGTATTCTTTTCTTCTCTGTCACAAATTCTTACATCATTCATACATTTTGGGAGCTCTTCCACCTACTCCAATTGCGTGCATACATTGTATATTTACTATATTTTGAGAGATTCTTCAAATATTCTATTTATTTGTGTAATAGGTTTCCAAACCTTTGTAAACATGGATTGCTAGTTTTCCTCTGCATAAAATTAGCGGTTTGTAGAGGCTTGGTACATTTTGAGTAGAAAAAGTCATCTCCTTGTATGTGGTATGATCATGCCAAAGGACAATTGTGATAGTGGAAGAAGCCGGGTCATATATGGCTCGGTGACCATAAATGTAGAGTTATCGGGTCATATATTTTTCATTTGTGCAAATTATATTTGATTGATAAATTCTCTTGGTGATCTTTGCTAGCTTGGTTGCTTTCATATTTGTGTATTTTTTTTGGTTCATTGCTTAATGTGGTTAATTTAGTGCATTTAGTTTACTATACCTTAATTTACTCTTATCCTTTTTGTTTCCATAAGTAGCTCTAATTTTCTAATATTTTGAAAAAGTTTTTTAAAGACCCAATTCATTTCTCATAGTCATTCTTAAGCTCACACACTTGTCTCAAATTCGACTCCAACCTAGCCACTTTTTTTTTTTTTCTGGCCTATTGTCCCATCTCGGCTCTAACCCGAGCTCTTTGATACAAGTCAACAATACTTTTGTTCTTGTTTAAAAAATATATATCAAAATTATCATTACCAACATATTTTAGTTTTAAAACAAAACAATAAAAAAACAAATAAGAGTTCCCAAGCCTTTTTTTTGTTTAAAAATAGAAAACAAAAGCAAAAGAAATTATTTTGTTTTTTGGTTAAAAAACAAAAACAAAATTAACATCAAACAGACCTATAGGGCCAAGTAGACGATTCAACTTCAATTAAATGTATCTATTATGTATTTACATTGCTTTGAAACTTTTTAATGACTAGCCTTCCTATGCTTCTATACTTACATCTTCACATTATCTAGTTACTTACTATTTAAAAAAGTATTTCTGCAAGGTTCCAGAACTGTAGTGTGGCTTGTTCGACTTTATGCAACATGTTAACTCGAGCTTTTTAATTATTACGTCACTAGCAACTTTGACAGCATCTGTCAAAAAATAAATGAAAACAAGTTACGGGCCAATCACGACGGTGCAAAACTCCCCCAAGGGCCCTAATAGAAAGATAGAGGACACTAGGATGGGCGTGACCTCTTATGGGCGGTCGCACAGAGGAAATCTGTGTGACGGTTGGCGACCCTTGAACCCATCAAATTCACCCACGGATGAACGTGTTTAGGTTATGTTTAGTTTTTGAAAAATTTATGACTGAGGTCGACGATGGACTAACAAAAGAATTGAGGTAAAGGTTGTTTAAAATCTTGAAGCTACATGCCACGTTGGAAATGATGTATAATTAGAGGTTAAAAAAACAAAATAGGGTTATTATATATTTACTTATTTCTTAATTTGTCCTTATGTTTTTATAAATTACAAAGATATTTTTGAATCTAAAAAACTTCTTTTTTAATTTTATCCCTCCCAAACTTATTAGATAGTAAAATATAATGATGAGACAAAAATATCTTTAATTAGACTGAATTAGTTTTGGAATTTTCTTGAGAAAAAGGTCTAAAAAGTACTTTGATTTAAAGAGTTATAAAAGTTAAAATCTTTTTTGAAATTCGATATTTTGTTTTAGGATTTTTTTAATTTACAAAATATTTTTTTATAATTGGTTAAAAGTTGTTACGATGTTTTAACCATTTTTTTTATTCATTGAGGTGAAATTAAAATTAGTTTTTTTAAATTCAAATGATACATTTGTGGTTCTTAAAAATAGAGAGACAGATCGAAAAATAATTTAAATAAAAGATATAAGTAAAAAATTAATCCAAATAAAATATATGAAGTAGTCCTAGCTAGTTCTTATAAAACAAAGATGAAAACCCTTCATTTGACTTCAAATTCTTTCTTATTTATTTATTTTTTATTTATAGTTGGCTTACTCGCATCAAATGAATGTTCTTTCAACCATTTGATTTAAATACATCACATTCCTTCTTGAGCTTAAGATTTCTATTGACTTTCTTTCTTAGGAGAGGGTTCATAGAGGTTCTTACTTCTTTCTTTTTGTCATCATTCACGGGATTAAGATACACACATGTTTCTCATTCAATTAGGTCACAAATGCACTGATATATGTCTAGCTATATTAGTCACCCTAACACCATGACACATGTCTCATTTTAAGAGGTCACCCTAATAGCGTGACATGTAAAATGTTCCATCCTAAAACAAATTAAATAAAATTTGTAAAATAAAAAAGAAGAAGAAAAAACAAAAAAAAAAAAAAAAAAAGAAGAGATGACTATGGTGAAACCTCCTAAAAAGGTCTCATTAGTGTGACCTTTTTATCTTAACCATTGTATTTAATCAAATGGTTTAAAAAAGATTAGTCCTCATACGCTTACAATAAATGTCACATCCAACCTAAAATATACAACTTTAAGGGAAAAAAATAAAAGAAACACTTTACTAAAATTGAGAAAAGCATTCATCTTTATTTAAAAATAAAGCGTTCATCTTTGAGAACCGCCATAGGTGGTGGCGCCCAAGTATGAAGAAGTGTCGACCACCTCACCCTAAAGCCACTACGGTCACTGTAGCAGCACCATGAAAAGATTGCGATTATGGTAGGTATCAGCGTGACCCCACAGCATCGTCTATCTCTCCAAAAAGCCACCATGACCACCTAATTGAAATCTCCATGGATCACGACCACACAATGTCATCCACCTCATAGTGGGTTGCAAACCCACCCTCAAGTCCATCACGGCAATGGTCACATTATCTACCCATGAGGTCGGATTCCAGTTCCGACCAATGGGTCATAGTGGGTTGCAAACCTACCCTCAAGTCCATCGCGGCAATGGTCACAGCATTTGCCCATGAGGTCACATTCCAATAAAGACCATGGGTCCATCGCGGAGGGGTTGTGACTCCTCAATCTATGCAAGTTGCGAGACCCTCCTCCTCCTAGCATCAGAGATATCTTCCTTTTTTGAGTCTTTCAGTGTGTTTTTTTGGTTTTTTTTTTTTTTTTTTTTGTTATTATTAAATTGAACTTGCAATTTCAACAAGCTCCCATCTTTGAGAATAGGATGAAGCAAGATAAGAAGAGTTTGATTAGCGGGTTTTGGTGGTGAGTTTCCTTGGAGTGTGTTCGTTAACACTAACGCTTCACACTCCAAATTCAAGGAATTTTCTTAGCCCCTTTTAATTCTTTGAATTTGTCAGAAGCTAAAAGAATAGAAAATGTTTCTTTTGTGCTTCATGTCATGTAACATGTGGAGAAGAAGATAAACGGTAATAATAAAAAGGAGATGATGTTTTGGCTATAATTTCAAGCAAAAAAAAGAAAAGAGTAAGCTGAAAACGACGACATCACGATAAAATCATATGTAGTACACTCTAAACTTAACAAATAAAACATTGGGCCACACTAATCTAAGCATTTTCCACCTTTGGATTGTCTCTTATAGATGAAAACTTTTAAAAGGTCTCATTGTAAAAATTCCCACAAAAAAAAAGTGATGTAAGAATGTAAAAGGGAAAAAAAATAAGCGTAAAAAAAAAGCCAAAAAGGGAAATAGTGAAAGAAAAAAAAACAACCATGCAAATGGGGAGAAGGCATACAAAATAATCCCACTTGGCTGGGGGCAAAACATTTAAAAAAACATTGGCAAGAAGGAAATTGATGTTTAAAAATGACGAATTTGAGAAAAAAAAAAAAGTTGTTGAGTCATTAAGATAGCAAAAAAAATCACAAGATCACGTTTGAAAAAATACATAGGCGGGGGATATATTTAAAATGAAAAAAGCTTTTTTTGATGGTATATTTCAAAAAAGAAGAACGGGATTATAAAGCCAAAACAAAACAAAAGAAGGGAAAAAAACACTAACATATGTAAGATTCTGAGGGGAAAAAAGCAAAAAAGTGATGGGAAAAAGGGGGGGAAAACATTAAAAAAAAAAAACAACAACCACCACCCCTGCAAACGAAACATGGGGACAAAACGGAAGGTCTTTGACACTCTGATATATGATTGATGATAATATATGAACGAATATTAAGAGATACGGAGCAAAAGATGGTGGTTCTTTGTTAGACCACTTGAATCCATTAGGCAACTAGATTCATTTTCCACCTTAGATCGCATCTATGCAAAATAAAATTATGGTTGTTCATTTATTGATATTTGATTATCCTACAAGAGACTTCAACAACAAAGTTGACAACCAAACAAAGAGTCCTTAGAAATCCAGATCAAGTATCAGGGAATGAAGAGAGACAAACTAAACAAACAGAACGCTCGCCTGATATTCATGTTTGAAGAACTAGCTAGCCAAACTATACCCCAATTCAGAAGCCGCATATATTAAGTAAACCAAAGCCTACAATACCAAAATCTTCTGCAACGTATGATTTTCACGTACTAGTACAAGTCCAATTGCGGGATTCTCTAACAAATTGCTTCTCGAGAACAAGATTGAGCCATTAGGGGCCTCATCCCTTCTTGACAGATCTACGAAAGCGAGCACAGCTTTGCCATTAACATGCTGCGAAAAAGTGCCAAATTCAAGCTCAGAACTGGTCAAAAGTTCTGGAAAGATTCTCATGGAGGCATACTTTTACAATCAGAGGATTCTCTCACAATTGCAGTGCACAACACCAGTACTTGTGCCATTATTGGAAACCTCAATCTTATTGCCAGATACGCCAAAAATGAGCAAAGTTTTTAATAGTGGAGCTTTGCTACATTCTGTTATTTACATATTTATACAAACACACAAACACAAAACTTCTTTGCCAACTATGGAAGGACAACTAATACTTGATAATCTACCTGATAATTTAGGCAACTTTGTCTGAACAAGTTGAAAAGTTTGAGAAGATAAGATGACTTAGTCTCTACCAACCGAGATAATATTGGATACATGTCGTAGGGGTATGCCATGGTGGCATTTACATGTTATGGGTGTTTTCAATTTGTACTTGGTTGTGTTATGTCATTGCAAATTCTTGACCCCTTTTAATTTCCTTCGTTTTCTTTTTCTTTTTATTTTTTTCTAAACGAAAGAAAAAAATCCGAAGAGCTCTACAACTTTCAAGCATTCAGAATCTTGGATTTTTCTTTCTTAGTGGCTTTAGTTTCTTTTCAGAGTAGTTTTTTATTTAATTAGTGTTTTATGTAACATTTATATCCACTTCACAAATATCATAGAGGTTATAAATTATATTCATAACCGAATCATTTGCCAAACCTGCATTATTTGATGAGGGCTTGCCGCCGCCTCTAGCACCCAAAAAAAAGCTGAATCTTGGGACCTAACTTAGCAAGATTTCAAAAGGATATTGGTGACCCATATGTGTAGATTGTGATATTGTGGGTAGAGAAAACTTAACGTCCAGAAACTGTGGTGGAGCACTAACCAAGAATTAGTGCCAATTCATGTGTTTATAAAGTGTTTGGTATTATGGATTGCACCTGGATTGCATCACTGTTCACTAATGCGACTTTTTTTTTAAGAAGATAAACCTAGCACTATGGACTTCAAAAGGGACATTTTAAAAATGCCCAATGGAAATGCAATAGAATTTTTACATATAAAGTCTAGGGATCTTATCCACAAAAGAAGGGATTTTGTCCAAACCTAAAACTATCCTATTACTAAAGAAATTTCATCTCTCTCTCTCACACAGGTGTGTGATCTAGGGTTTTCTTGGGCATGCTTCTTTCACAAGCCCAACCTCTAGTGCCATCGAATGGTTGGCCATTAGAGTGCTAGCCCTAGAGAATGAGACTGGTCCTATTGAGGAGGTGGAATTGGCCTCGCATGCAGGGAGGTGGATCTCTTACGTGAGGAAGAAGTGGACTCATCAAGGATCATATGAATCTCGCTGACAATTTGAAGTCTAGCTTCCACGGGGCCTCTCCACTTTTATCGAGATTGTAATGGGATGGGTGGTTGGCTCCAAGGAGGACGATGCCCTAATTATTGTTGGCGAAGGGCGTGTGAGTTGGGGATCATAATGAAAATAAAATAAAATGACATAAATTTATACATACTGTTAATGCCCTAATTATTGATGCCATATATTGGCATTATACATATTGTTAATAAATAAATAAAATGACATTTACAACTATTTTGGTTGCTTATATGTATTATAAATACTTTAATAAACACCAAGAAAATTTTATGATTATTTATGTGATTATAAATTTACAACATAAGTATTATATGTTTAGGGAGAAAATTCATAGATAACAATCTAAATAGTCCCTAATAATTGATTAAAGTTTGAAATCTTTAATTAAATATTACAAGTGCAGTCCAATCTCATTTAGAATGCAATAGTCTTATCTAGGCTATTAATGTAGAGACATGAGATTGAAGGTACTTTGTATAATGAGATTATATAGGATTAGACTAGATAAATTACAAATTTCTAATAATCATCCATTACAAATAAAGTATTCAAATTTATCACTATGATGACTATATATATGATAGTCTTAATCTTACGTATTTATTAGACTCCTATTTATGACGTTATATTTTTTAACTTGCATAATAAGATTTATCTAAATATAGATAATAACTTAGTATCTTGGAAATATGATAGAATAAATAGCTATGAATAATATTATACATACAGAATCCATTCTTTCCTTATGGAAGGTAGAAAAATAACTCTCTTGATTGGTGATTCGATACTTGAACAATAGAGTGCTTGTTCATAATTACATATAAGTCAATCCTTCATAAATAGTTCATAATAAGAGCTAGGTTCAATTTTCATTTGTCTCTCTTATTATATCTTTATTCTTGAATTTTAATAATTCTCTAATGAATAGTTAATTCATAATAAGATTATGAATTAACTATTCATTAGAGAATTATTAGAATTCAAGAATAAAGATATAATAAGAGAGACAAATAGAAATTGAACCTAGCTCTTATTATGAACTATTTATGGAGGATTGACTTATATGTAATGATTAAATCAATAAACTACTCGTTAATTTTTTTTGAGTAATTTCCACTATAATTTCAAGTGTTCAATTTCAAGTTTTTAATGGAGTAACATTAAAACCAATAAATTTAGTACATTAATTAAAGAATTTGATTAATTGTCAAATTTGTTGGAGCTTGAATTATAGGTCCATAGGTCCCTAATACCACATCTTTAATATTGTATTGAATTAAATGCATAGAATGAATTATACATATTTAATTTGCAATTATTGAATTCTAAATTAATTATTTCATACTAGACATATTAATGTGACATAGAAAAATGTTCTCTGTGACACATAATATAATACGATAAATGTTGTCGCATTTAACTGAGCATTAGTTAATTAATTAATTAATTGTATTTAACTAATGAGATTAATTAAATATGTTTTAAATTAATTAATCGATAAATTTTGAATTATATGATTATTTGAATATAATTTTAGTTTTGTGTATGACACATGGGTGGCAGGACCACATTCTGTCTATTATAATAGGGACACAAAATTAAATAATTTATTAATTAATTTAAAATTGATTCTTAAATAAATATGATTTATTTTTGAATTTAAATAAATATAAGATTTATTTAAATTTTATAAATATATAATATATATACACGTATGTAATCATGTACATGAATTCGCTTTTGTTTTTGAACAATTTTAAATTCACGTTTGGAGTTTTTGATTTTGAACCAAAACGTATTATATTATGTATATACACATATATATTAAACACGTAGGTTTTAACCAACGTGGTTCAAAAATAAAATTAAAAAAAGGAGGTGTTGTTAAAGCACCTTCTCCCTATATTTGATAATGGGTGTGTATGATTCACCCATTAAAGAGTTTAGTGGGTGTTTTTAAATTTAAAAATCAATTAAACTAATAACTAATTACTCAAACATAAAAGAAAGAGATACTAGTTATCTCTAATATACGTGAAATTTTTTCTGAATATTCAGAGAGAAAAACTAAAAGTTGTCTCTCTTAAAAAAAAGATCTACTATTTCATGTGTTGAGTATATAGCAAACCCAAGAAAAGTGTGAGATTATTTATTCTTGTAGTTTGACGCCCACTCGTTGTTCTGTTGGTGTTGAGGCTTGAATCGAAAGATCGTAGTGTCAAATAGGAAAGTTAGGAGACCTTGATAGTCTATAAAAGGTTTGAATCAAATTCCTCTAGGCCTTTTATATTTAATTAAAATTATATAGCTATTCCTGGTAAATAAAGTTTCACAAAATTTTCGTTTATTAATCGAACTATATCTTTCGCTGTGTTTTCATATTTAATTCCAACAAATGGCATTAGAGCAGGTTATTGTTGGGTTTTGTTGGATTTTATTATTTAAATACGCAGCGAAAAATTAAAAAATTAATTCCTACTAAACCCTCGCAGGATCCATGTAATTCGATTAGATTGATAATAAAGTCATGAAATCTTACCAGGATGACAAAACGGGTAAGATTCTGGAAGGAAAAGAGCAGGTTCACTCTGATGACACCTTAACTTGAGCTTTTAGTAATCGGGATTGGATTCAAACGTTATTACTTAGAGCAATGTCCTCTACAGGTATCCACACGAACAGACTCTCTCAAAAACGAATTGGTGTGCTAACACCCTCTTTTTGCGTTAAATGTGTCTTTGCGCTTTTTGAATGAGAGAACGCCTTTTTTTATTCTTAATTCGACTAGACACCCTAAAACAGATATATATATATATATTGACTTCGAGATAGAGTCAGATTTTAACTAGGGTAAACTGTAATTCGAATATGATTCAGATAATCTAGATAATGTCTGTAATTCGAATATGATTCAAAAAATCTAGATAATATCAGTAATTCGAATATGATTCAGATACTCTAGATAATATCAGTAATTTGAATATGATTCAGATAATCTAGATAATGTCAGATTCAATGAACCTATATATATCTAGTACATCGAATCTAGAAATTATCAAGTTCATCAAACCTAGACATAGTTAACCCAAAATTCGTTCTTGGTCTGTTCTAAGTGTGCGACCCTGTAGGTTCACATAACATTGGTAGAGGGCTTGAAATTCTGTTTCTGGCCCACAAATCATACGTGGCCTTTAGCAAGACATTATGATTACCCAAGTTATGCGAATGTCAATAATCAGACATAACCTAATCCACAATAAGTATTAAAGTCCTTTTGTCTCTAGATAATTTGATTGAACATAAGACATGGTTTATGTCATCCTTATACTATTCAATCATATTATTTCTCGATCTTAAGTAGACTGATATTGATATCCCTTATCAATTTATTCTAGTATGGCCATATATTTTTCTTCAGTCTAACTTATCGAGGGGCCCACAGATATCTTTCTCATAATAAATGAGGGGCAAATTCCTTCTTAATCACTTATATTCCTCGCATGATTCACTCTATGTCCAACAACAATCTATTCCATCATCCTGTTAAAGATAATATTAGATTGTGTCAAAATATAGAACTTGTCATGTAGGAAACCATGGTGATTTCAGGTCAGAGGACTATGATAATACTATTGTGATGAGAATCACTTATGACAATTATCTATGCAGTATTCTCATAGCGGGTCAATCCAATACATCATTTCTCAAATATGTATCTATGAGTTGACTTAGTATCTCATACACATGATTAGTAAAACATAATCATCAGTCAAACTTCATACTAGTCTTCATTCATTATTATCCCAATAATAATGATCAACTAGGGATAATTTAGAACATAATTCAATTTTCACCTAAGAGTTTTACTATCAAGTCGCATACTTGATGACCTTAGATAGAATTAACTATTCATAGAATTAGAATAAAAAATAATAATAAAAATGCATCTTTATTAATAAAATACAAATGTAATGAAATCAATATGTGGTCAGTACATAATTGGCCTAGGGCACATCGTTAACATGAAATGGCACGTCTAACTCTTATATATTTTGGAATTCGGTGCCCAATTGTTAATCTAGTGCCCCTTCCCTTCGTCCAATAGCTAGTGATTCAAATACTCTCTTTGTGATTCTCAGAGATCCTGTGGTTGTTCAAAACAAGGGCACATTAAACTGCCCACAACAAAGAGCAAATGTAAACAATAATGTGGTCATGAATAGCTCTAGAATCATGTGTGGATTGAGTCTATACACCACTCTTAAATCTTTTTTAATTAGTATGATACTTATGTTATAGATGTAATGATAAAAAAAATCCTAGAATTAAATAATGTAATTTACATACTTAAATCAAGGATTTCCTGGAAATATCATGTATGAATTTTATGATTGAAGTATTTATAAAATTAATAAAAGAATATTCCAAAAATTCTATAGTGAATTTTAAAGTTAAATTTAACTTTCGAGATTAAATAATTTGGTTAATAAAATTCTACTGCGACTTAAGCAGAAGAAATTTTAATGCACAAATAACTTGAGAAACAAATGTGCACAACTTACTCAACGATGAAAAATGAGTTTGTTGCACTTGTGGTTGTAGGGAAGAAGCGGAATAGCTGAGAAATTTATTGTTTAATATAAAAATATGGCCCACAGCCGCTGTCACCCATTTTTTGTAGTCTGGTAGTGAAGCTACATTATTTGTAGCTCATAACAAAGTATATAATATAAAGTCTAGACATGTTAGTTTGAGACATAAAAATGTGAAACTACTAATAACAAATGGTGTTATTAATGTTGTATATGTTAGGTCGAATAAGAACCTAGCAGATCCTTGGACAAAAGGTCTTTCAAGAGATTTAGTTAAGGACACATCTAGTGGAATAGGACTAAAACCTTTTATGTAAAAGTCATCAATAATAGTAACCTAGCTATGTAATAGTTGTACCACTATTCCATAGTTAAATTTGTAAGAACAAATCACCATTATGTGATCAGGTTAGCATCGAGAATTTGTTCATCTATTTCAAGATGTTTGGGGCAAAATAGCTACGTAGATGAGGTTGAGTATTTACTCTTAATGAAGTTTAAGTTTCAAAGTAGCTAGAGACATGATCTAAAACTTCACCTAAGTGAACACAAGAAATGGTGTCATTTCTAACAAGATGTGATTTCATCTTATAAATGTTCATGAATCCAAGATCGAGCACAAGGCTAGAATAGTAATAAATGATTGGAACATAATTTAAAATCTAGGATATCTCATATGTGATATATTTTTTTGTATTTGCTTAAGAGATAAAGTTTAATTCAAAGCATACTATTGCCTTGTGAATAATTTAAAGCATATTCGCTAATTGAAGGTTAAAATCGAAAAATACATTCTTGTATGTATGAGTTTATCATTGTTGAAAATGGAGAAATATTACAATATAGTAGAGTATTGTTAAAGAGATTGTAATATGTTTCTCTAATATGTTTAAGATCAAAAGATCACATCAAATTTGGTAGAAAACATATTTTTAATGAGTTTTATGTCAGCATGGAGCACTATGGCACTCAAATTGAGGCCGCTGTCCTGAAACATACGATCAACGACTTTAGATGGGAGAACAAATGCTAGTGTCAAGACACTGACTTGAGCTGATACATGTTGAAATATTGTGTCTTTTGAATTGTTTCGAACTGGTGTAATCATTGATTGTATGCTTTTATACAAACTTGAACAACCATTAGGAACAGACATATCCATTGTAATAATTACATTGATACATGAGTAAATACCTTTACAAATGAAGAGATATATTTATAAATGAAGAGGTACCTTTAACCAAAAGTTTTATAGATTAAACCATTTGTTTCCATTCATGAAATAACACCCTTGTCATTATCAAATCTCTAGAATTATTACAGATTTCACATCTTGTTCTGAAACACCATATTGTTTCTAAATATAATATTTTAGTGTTTGTTATATCTTTGGGGTAATTTGCCACAAAAACTGTCTAGCAAACTTGAATAAATAAGCGTAATAAAACCTTTGAGAAAAGTGTTTTATACATGCCTCAAACACTCATTTGTTTTTCAGAAATTCTTAGCCTCCATTTTCTCTAAATTATCAAATTCTCCAATAGTCCCAATCTAGAAACCAAAGTACAAGGGCTATAACTAAGCACTCCTAAAAATATTAGAACGAATTCTCCTGCTCTAGTCCCCAACAACTGTCCATTCTTAAGCAATGACTCTTAAGGCTGTGTGGTTTGGATTCTTTCAAAATTTTGAGAGTAAAATCACAAACCAAACTACTAAATTGGTTTTTTTTTTTTTTTGATTTAAACTAAACCAATTAGTAATGTATTGCTATGGCTTGATTTGACTCAGTTATATTGGTTTAGTTGATTTGATGCACAACCCTAATCTACAACCATTGATGGTACGCCTTACACAAGATTTAAACAATACATGCTTCACATTATCGCTAAGATATAAGGTTTGTACATACATGAAATACATATATGTCACATGCTATGATGCAAGGCCGCGGTAACCATGACAATCTTAGATGACACTTTAGAGATCCATTGTGACCTAACACAATTCACTCAACTTACAAATTAGATATATGCTCGGCGACCTAGCAAAATTTTCCTTGGCGGTGGGAGAGAGGAAGAGGGAGAGAGATGAGAGAGAGAATTAGGCAGTGTTTGGATTAAGGTTAGGTTAAGAATGAATAATAAATTAGGGGAACTTGGTCATATAGGCAACTAGGGTAGAGAAATCGATCAAAATGGCATAAATCTTAATACCAAACAAGTTCTGGTGCAAATCTTAACCCCGTGTAGAGTTTGTGGCACATTCTCTAAATCAATGTCGGAGCCACCTCAAAAGGGGCTCTTCTATACTTAACCCCGAATAAAAACTCCAATTGAAAAATTTTAAATTTTCAATACTGCCAATGATTTTGTAGACTAAACTTTTTTCTCAATTATAAGTTTGGTTCACTTGAAGTAAGTAAAAAAGAAGAAGAAGAAGAAGAAGATATAAATAGATAAAAATATAAAAGAATTATGTTAGCTTAAAATATTAATTTAATTCACGTAAAAAAGAGAGAGAGGTAAATAAATTTTTTTAAACTTTTTCAAAAAAAAAAAAATAATGATCCTGTTGGCTATTACTGTCCTAACTCTCTTCTGTAAATCATGCTTCTTACTCGAACTATTAGTTTTCTTTTTTTCTTCTCTTTTTTTGGGAAATACTTGTACAAATCGTACTTTTTTTATTTTTTTTTAATAATAGCTCAATTGCTCCGCATCCGCAACGGTGCTTGGAGAAGCGTGGTATGCCAATTGGTGGGACTTTATTGGTGGTATGAATTTGTGTCATCTAGTTTAATCATTCATAGATGATAGACGCCTTTTTATTTTGCCTTGAATTTGATTGGTTTGTAGATGCAAAGAAAACGAAAGAAATGATATATGCGACTATAGCGTAGACAAGTCTACGGTAGGGCCGCCAAAAGTTAGCTAAAATCATTAGATCAAAATCTGGCAAAAAGAAAACAAGAAATAACACCATATTAAAATACAACCTTTCACATACAATAAAAAACAAGACATCTTTACCTCAAAATAAAAAAATAAAATAAAAACACCAGATCTCATTAAAAAAAAAAAAAAAAGAAGAGAAGAAATATCAGATCACAACAGAGCTCCACAGCCTACCACCGCCCACGTTGTCGCCGACATAATCTGAGAACACCACGATGGAGGGCACTATGTTGCCAGAGTTCATAAAGAAAAAGACCAATGCTTGTTCTCCTGCTGCGTGGTCTTTTCCCTTTTTTTATCAAAAATTACACCAAATAATATTGCTTTAATTTTTATTGTAAATAAATAGTACACTCATAAAAATATTAAATTATATAATATTTTTGTAATTTCATGTTCTATTTAAATACTAAAATTTTTAATTTTATCGTTATTTTTTTCATCTATTTCACAAAAAAACTTAGATCTACTTTCTCTCTCTTCATCTTTTCTCACTAGCTCCGGCAGCAACTCTAGCGACGTCATGTGACAGCGTAACCTTTCTCGTCGTGACTTAGGCGACAAATCTGGTGCTTCCCTTTACTACTAGGACTCCTCCCTCTGGGAGTCTGGCCGTCCTCCTCGTGCGATTCCAATAGCTTCTTCATGCACAGTTCCTACGATCTTTGAGCGATTTCTGCCTCTCGATCTTCGCTCATCTTTGATTTCTACCTCGCGTTATGGCTCTGGCGAATGGCTCCGGCCATATGAAAACAGAGGAAAGGAACAAAGAGAGGAGGGAGGAGAGAGAAATTGGGAGGGACGAGAGAAAGGAAGGAAGAAAAAGAAAAAGAAAAAATAATTTTAAATGTTAATAATTAATTGAGGATATTTTGTAATTTAAGAAGTTAACAAATGTGTACTTATGTTTTTTTGGCCTATTTATCAACTTTGTTTTATATTTGGGCTATTAATTTTTATTATATTATAAGTTTAGTCTATTTCCTTAATTATTATATGTTTTTTTTTTTGGTATTTTTTGGGTCTTTTTTAATATATTCAGGTTGAGAGGTTTTATTTTTGCTTGATAGGCCATCATCCTTCTCTTAAATTGTACTCCACCAATGGGGGATTTTAGTGCCTCCAGCGTAGACTTGTCCCTATAATATACCATCAATAATTGAAAAAGGGTTTGTTTGCTTTAACGCTAAGCAACATTAATGTTTGGTTATTCCGTTAAAGACCCGGAACTTTTTTCTGAAAAAACAGCAGAAAAAAACAAAAAAAAAAAAAGAACTTTTCCATTATTGTTGTTAATTAGACATAAAACGTAGTTTTGATTGGATTATAATCAGATGAGAATAATAACAAGGACTGATGCTTGACGAAAATGACAAGCTCAAAAAACAGAATGTTTTTTCTTTTCTTTTCTTGGAAAAGAGAGATGTAGTGCTATGATTAATTATGTGCGTTTTATGAGTGATATGGTGAAAACGACGATCCTCTTCTCTTTGACCTTCTTCCTAAATTATGTCAGCCACCCTCAACGTGCCCTCTTCTCCTGGATTAACGTGTAAGGGGAAAAGAACCAATAGATTTGTTAAACACTTTCTCGAATCCCATTTTTTTTTAAAATAAATCTCAGCCTAAAAATAAGAAGAAAAAAGTATTTTTAAGAAATTTTTGTAAACTCATGTTTTGAAACTTATTTTTTATAAATGCTATAAATAAGTTAGTGTAATACAATGTAAACATATGCTATAAATAATAATATGTCACAATTTTTTCTAAGTGTCGTATAAATAAATATATATTTTTTAAAAAAGTTATATAACTGTAACTTTCCCTATTTTTAAGGGAAGAAAAAAAAAATATTTTGGAACAATAGACCTTATCCACCGATATGTTGATTCCATAGCAATCTGTCCAACCCTTCAATTCCCGTATTATCCTCAAGTGTTTCCACCGAAAAAAAAAAAAAAGCCAACAATATATCCTTTCAGCTTATCAGGAAAAAAAAAAAAAAAGGAACGATAACAAAAAGAACAAAATAAGCACAACTAGTGAAACAATTTTGAAACAGTTACTGTAACAAAATTGGAGACTAATTTTATGACCTGACTTCTTCAAATTTTACCTTAAGAATAAGGAACATAAGATATGCTAGTCTTGGCTTCAACATTTCCTAATCCACTCTTTTCTCACTATCTCCCATGATCCACAATTCAGCGCTCATCGGAAAACATGCCGCCATCCCACCAGCACCCCCTCCCCCCCCACTAGTCCCTTTGACCCCATTAATATGCCACCTTCATCCATCAACCGATCACGGAGCCACTCGGTCGGAGTATGGTGACCCACCGCTCAGCCACCCAACGACCCCATCCCTAGCCGACAAAACCTAGTGCTCGTCTCTGACATGGTGGTAGCAAACTCCGATGACGTTAACATTTTTTTCTAAAAAGACACCAAATACAATTTTAAAAACAATCTTAATATATTACTCCAACCGTCTTTCATTTTTAACTTTTTTAAAAAATAAAAATCAAAATAAAAACACTACCAAATAGACCACTAATTTTCCAATTTAAAAGAAAAAAAGATATAGGCCCCGTTTGGCAAAGTGGTTCCCACCACAATCTTAGTTACGAACAGTAAAAAGTTCTCACATGTTACAGTAATAAAAAACAAATTTTCTACAGTAAAAAGTTCTCACATGTTATAGAAAAAATGGTTCTCATCACTGGTTCCCACCACTTTCCCAAACACCCTAATAGTAATTTGCTGGCTGTACAAGTACAGTATTAATTTCACAAATCCCATGAATCACGAATCTGAGTTTCTGTTTCACTTCTTCTCTTATCATGATTTCATTAAAATTGTATTCCTTAAAAAAAAAAACTGTCTATAAATAATAAGAATTTTTTATATCCTATCAAAAAATTATCTTTAAGAAAAATGACGCTTATTGATTTTTACAGAATACATATTTTGGCTGGATTTCCATTGCAGGGTATTTGAAAATTGAAACACACAAAAATTATTTGGTTCAAAAAATATGGTCTTCCTTCAAAAAAAAAAAAAAAAAAAAAAAAAGAAAGAAAGAAGCCCATGATTTTGATGCATATTATGGAAGCGATATGGGTGAACAAAAAGGACAAACAGGTAAGCGGTGGGCGGGTGTCGCTATCGTCCTCCGAAAAAACAAAAAGTGAGCCAATAATAGTGACACAAAAAAGCATTTTTTGCGCGAAACAAAATTAAAAAAAATAAAGATCATTGACCTTTTCTACCATGAGGAAAGTTCCTGGAACCAAACGTCATACAAGTCAGTCGTTCTTCTCATCCAGTGCTTTGCTTACTATTCTCTCTGTCTATGAACTTCTGATTCCATTCCTCATTCTGCACAAAATGTTTGCATGCATTGACCTGATTCTGCTTCTTTAGAGGTTAATATCATTGATTCTTTATTTACTTTCAATCTTTTGTGTATAGATATATGTTGGGCTGCAATTGGATACCAAGTTTTTTCTGGGTTTTGTATGGGGTTGAAAATTGTGGAATTTCTTGATCGATTCTAAATTTATAGTGCGAA
>CAMOHE010051227.1:0-20489 GCA_946598075.1 Artocarpus hirsutus
CAACCAATCTAATAAATCTGACATAAGTCACTAATAATTAGAAAAGCATGCCGTATCGTTATAGGATTTTTTGAGCTAGCAAAGGGGACCAAATGGACCTATATAGTTCAAGCTCCCGATAATTATGAAACCCAATATCCCATATATACATTTCATAATTATCAACTCCAACGCTACTCCAGTAAAAGCTTGGAGTTGCACTCTCGAACTCTATAGAATTACGAAGCTCATATAGCTAAGTCTCCATGATATATCATAGTGTATCGTATCCCCATAGGATTATCCATAATCGGCTTAAGGACAAGTTCTGTCTTACCTTCTCGATTATTTTTATCTTACGTTCCATCATCTCACCATCGAAAAACTTACCATCCAAAGACAGTATACCATTCGGTTATACCTATGTATCCAAATGGTTGAGCGCTACAATTTTTCAATTACAGGATAATACATATAAGGGGATATCACTACTCCTAAAGAGGAGCTATGGATTCCATATCTATGAATAATAGGTCTACGTCATCAAGAGTCATGCCTTCAACGTACCGGCATGCATACCACTATTAAGATGTGGGTGTCACCCTTTGGCACATCAAAAGACACAAGTCAAGACAATGAGCCCACTAGTAATCTCAGGATTAAGATGCATTACAAATGATATAGATTTGCCAAGGCATAATTATTAATCCAAATCAATTCACTTTATGTCCCGATCCAACACATCATCACCTATGACAACGTGCCAATGTTTCTATTCATGGAGTCCACCTCCGATGGTCAAGACAAACCATTACCCAATAAGGATATAGACAACATAACAATCTTTACATGAATAAAGTGCCTAACTTTATTCCCTCGATAGCGGATCTTGTGATTTAGACCGTCACCTTAAGAATCGTGTCTTCCGCATAATCTGTCCATCATATGCCCAATTCTTAAAGGTTTAGACTGACAGTCTCAGATTATTGTTTGCTTATCATACATTCAACAAATATGAACGTAAAGAGGACAAGATTTGGTATATAAATAATAAATGAATTCTTTATTGATAAAAATGTCTCCAAAAACTCATTACATTTTTACTCCTTAGGACATACATGTCTAACATTAATTTCTCCGCCGCCGATCCTTTGTCTTTCTTCTTCTAGCTCTCTCTCGATCACCTCCAAACGCCTCAAAGCCGGCCATAATAGATTGTCGCCTCCAAGCCCATTAGTATCAATGCAAGCAACCTTCACCATCGTTCCACGCTGCGAGCTAAAATGGAGTTATCTTGTTACTCTATGCAGTGTAGTGTTTTTTTTTTTTAATTTGGAATTCACCGACTGTAACTTAAATTTTAATAAGACTTAATGTGTAAGCATCTGGTCAAAATTTCTCCCAACGCAACGATCATTCAAAACAAAAACTGGCATTTTGTTTCTTCCCGTATTGTACTTAATATAAAATTGAAATCTCGATTCTAGGCATTGGTAATGTGCTTAGTTTGTCGCAGGACTCAATGCAACATGTTATTGAAACAGAACAGAAGTTATTCATGTTAACATAGTATTCTTCTTCTTGTCCATGTATCTTTCTAGCAACAAAACATTTGTTCAACTAGTACATGCTAGCTTCACCACACAAAAAAAAAAAAAAAAATCCTTCCATCTCCCCTGGATTTTTCTCTCATCAAATTGATTTGAAACAACCTATTAACTCAAAACCACAAGGGAAACGGGGGACAGAAGGTACATGTAAAAGATGTTCTCTTCAAAATACTAATTCAAAGTCTGCAAAAGAAGATGTTACCATAAAATAGCTTTGACTGTGGTAATTCAATTAAAATAATTGAAGACCAAAAAGGGAAAATATTAATGGTTACTATGTTGCATGGAAGACATTTTTATAATTATTAAATGGCTGATCTGTATGGTAAGAAATCTGAAAATCTTGCACATGTTAATGAAACAGTTTTAAAGTGCTCACATATATACTGAATTTTGATATGATCCTTAGATTAGAGAAACACAACGGACAACATAAGATCCATTCTAAAACATAGCCTTTACTAGCATATTAAAGCATAGCCAAACTTATTTAGATTAATTAAAGAATTTCCAAAATTATTCAAGTTATTGCAAGACACTTGTGCAGGGTCAATAGCTAGTGCCGTGAGCACTTGTGCTTCTTGAACTATTAGTATGCAACGTACGAAAATTCCTTCAATCTAGAAAAGATGATTCCACCTGATCTTAAAGGAAAAGCTAAAGGAATGAAGAAAGTGGTATCTCCACTATCACACCTTTATTTGAAAATGAATCTTTGAAATAAATAACTTTTCTTAGGTTGTCCATCACGCCTCTTGTTTTACAACCTTTGTCCAATTACTTTCCAAACAAATTCTTTACCTTACTTTCCTAGCAAGGGACTGAACCAACATTCCGTCTTTAACTCTTCAACCAAGTCCCAGATGAAATTTCGAATCTTTAGGCCAATTAGTAACTCCAAATGCAATTGACAAGAGTGCTTCCTTTTTGAAGAATTCTGTATGCAGACTCCACAAACCATTCTGTACTCACGATGACCATTCTTCCCTTCAAAGTACCCACATTGTAAATTGTGCATGATTCTTGCTTTACAATGGGTGAAAAGTTCCCCATTGCATCAATTATGAGGCGAGATGAGAAAATTGAATTTTCCCTTTAGCAAGTATTGTGACCTAAGACGGGCACACGTAGGGGCGAGTGACGCGCCTAGAGTGCCCCCCACTGATTTTTATTTTTTTGTTTCTTCAACTTTTTATAGTGTGCAATCAATAGATGCCCCCATTAAAGAGATGTTTAATTCCCCTATTGGCGCATTTATTTACCATTCTCCGATATTCAAATTAAAATAGGCTTTTACTTTTTTTATAAAATTTTTTGTCCTAAATTAGATGACATCATCATCCTTTTAATACAGTGCAATCTTTTGTTTTGTTTTGTTTTGTTTTTTGAAGACCTCAATAGTCATTTATGTCTGCATTGTTCTCTTTAGTTAGGAAAAAAAAAAAATCACTTGTGTTTTCAAACCGTAAAGTAATTTTTTTCCCTTACACTCTTTATATATTCTTCTTTTCTCAAAACACCCTTTATAAATATATATATATATATATATATATATAGATTACACACTCTAATTACTTTTATTAATTGTCTCAATTCCTCTTTTCCCCCAATTCGTACCAGCTTCGTTTCTATTCTTCTTCATCTTCTTTATTCTCATTAGTATATAGGGATTATCATGTTTTTATTTATAGTTTATTTCTAAAATTTATAATATTATATTGAAATTTATAATTTAATATTGGATTTTTCTTTCTTTATTTGCACTCCCACTAAAATAAAATCCTAGTTAACCTATTGATTTTTCTTCAATAAAAACTGTCGATGGGTACAAAATGGAGATACATAGAAACTATTGATTTTTGTTCAATAAAAACTGTCGATGTAGAGCAAAAGTTCAAGCCACAAATGAAATCATTCGATCTTAATAGAAAAGTGACGTAGGCAAACACTACAGATTCCAAAAAGGAAATTAATATTTCTGTAGCACAAAGATTTAACTTGATGCGAATTGGAAATAAGGAAAAAGCTCGAACCAAGGCGCGTAGAATCACAAAAATGAGGATGGGTCGGCCAAGTCATGAACATATAAACACTATCGGCTGAGTTGTCAATTTTTCGCAATGATTTATATGCTTTGAAGCTGAAGAAGTGCCTGGTTTTATCTTAATTTCTGAGGATGAAAAATTTGTGAGATTAGAATGACCTATCGAGTACGCATTTATAATGATTCATAATGATGCAAAAGTTTAGACTTGGATAACTAGAGAGCCATCCAACCACTCTTTAATGACTAGAGTTTAAAGGTCTAATATTGTAGGAATTCTCAAGTTGCAGAGACCTTATAGTAACGCTAATAATGTCAACAGTTTATTTAGAATGACTGAAAGCGAGAAGGATCATGCCAAGTTATGAGGTTACTTGTAATTGAATCTAACGGGTGAATTTAGTTAAAATAAACTTTAATTAAATGATGATCCAGAATAATTGAGGATCATTTATTAGCATAGGTCAAAAGGATCAACACTTGTACTCGTAGAACCTGAGAGTTTACCCACTGGTTACATGGTCGTATGCCTCATAAATGTAGAATCTTCTCCTAATTTTAATACTATAGTAATTATATAATGATTGCTTGAAATATTTTACGAATGTTTAAATGCAGCGTGAATGTTTGTGGATTGTTTGAATTCCATGACAACATGCTGTTAATGGCTTTAATTTCCATGATTTAGAGTCGGAGAACGGATGAATGTTGCTACTTTTTTCCCAAAGCTTAGGAGTGTAAATTATACGTTTGCAATTTTAGGGGCATATGCATATTCGCATTAGTATCAAACTTGGGGGAGCGATTTCACCAAAGAAAAAAAAAAACTTGGAGGCGCGATTTTTTTTCCTTTTAATGTCATGTTTCGAAACAATGTAACACTTTACAGGATTATATAGGTGTGGCAAATTATTTATCCTCCTAAAAATAAAGATTGACGCCTAGACTGTATACCAAGCAGACAATATGAACTCGCTGTCGTAAACAAACACATGAACCCAATGCTTACAAGTTACAATTTAACTGATTTAACTTGGATACACTACCAGCCACAAAGCCTCCCTTCATCCATTGGGGAATAAAAAATCACTCATACAAGTAAAACTACCTACATGGACCAACCTCCAAAGGGGGGAAAAATGGAACACACTTAAACAGACAAAAAGATATCACGTGCCCTTGCTTCATACTTTGGCATACAAAGCCACGACACAAACGGTTCTAATTTACACTTTATTCAATGGAATACCCATCTCTTTCTTAACTCCATTCTCAATACTAGTTTTGTATATGTGACAAACTTAAACCTTCGTTTGCCATATTGTATATTGTGGCAAGATTCATCTTTTGTCCCTTGTAGCTTCAGTAACACAAATTCTTCAATAGCAGGCACTTGTCCTAGTTTCGTTAAGGTGTCCGTGTTTGGCTCCTCATCCACATCAATTGCCATAATCGCCTTTTTCCTCTGAGCAGTTCTTCCCACACTTATGAAGCTCACATTCACATTCAAACCCGCAAGTGTGTTGCTAACTCGGCCAATCATGCCAGGTTGGTCCACTTGTCTGCACAAGATGAGATTTCCTTCGAGGCTCACATCAACGCTGAACCCCTCCCACACAACTCAAGTAAGTAAGGCACGCCATATTTGACCTTCCCTACAATGCTTATATCTCCTTTCTTGGAAACCGAGCTTGCAAATTTGGACTCAACAACCGAAATATGTACCTCAATTGACTCGACGGGGAACTCAAGCGACGCGTCGACCACCATCCTTTCTTCACTTATGCGAAGTCCCTTTTCTTTGGCAGTGAAATCTGCATTGACCAAATTGATGAATGAGGAAGAAATGGGCTCCATAAAACCCTTTGTGATCATGGCACGGAGAAGCCTGTTGTCTAAACCATCAGGATCTGGAGCTGTTTTGTAGACAACCTTCACGGACTTGATCCCGCTTCCTCCTGCTAGCAATTGCACTCCCTATTTACCTTGCTTCTCTGCTAGAGTTACATATGGAGCCAACTCGGTTAGAACCTAAGAGCGTGAGCTATGTGTAATTTATTTTCAGCAATGAATAACCAAGCATGAATGATAATAAAAGGAAAGGGACATCTCTCGTTTAAGCACACCTCTGCTTCTTCTATGAAAAACACTCTAATTAAACTTAGCGAATTGAAAAAAACTTATCAAAACTTATTTTTTATATAAACATGTCTTATTTTTATTTTTTGTATGAAAAAACACACAAATTTAACTTAGTAAATTGAAAAAACTTGTTAAAATTTATTTCTTATTTAAGCACGCTTATTTTTCACTTCTTATGTGAAAAACATACTAATTTAGCTATAAAAACAATAATAAATTGAAAAAACTTGTTAAAATTGAATTCTTATTTTAGCACACCTTCTTTTTACTTCTTGTACGAAAAACACACTAATTTAATCTTATGAATTAAAAAAACACTTGTTAAAACTTATTTTTTTTATTTACGCACACCCCTTTTCTCTTCTTGAATGAAAAAACACAAATTTAGCCATTGAAACAATAGAGAATTAAAAAAATTTATTGAAACTAATTTCTTTTTTAAACACCCCACCTTTTCACTTCTTATATGAAAAACTCTAATTTAGCTATAGAAACTACAGTACAATTGAAAAAACATGTTAAACTTATTTTTTGTTTAAGCACACCTCTTTTCACTTCCTGTGTGAAAAACACAGTAATTTAGCTATAAAAACAATAGTGAATTGAAAAAACTTGTTAAAACTGATTTCTTATTTAAGTGCACCTCCTTTGTACTTCTTCTGTGAAAAACACTGTAATTTAACCTAATGAATTGAAATTTTTTGTTAAAACTTATTTCATATTTAAGCATGCCATTTTTTCTCTTCTTGTGCAAAAAACACACTAATTAAGACATAGAAACAATAGTGAATTAAAAAAAAAACTTGTTAAAACTTATTTCTTATTTATGCATGTACCTTTTTTTACTTCTTACGTGAAAAACACATAGTGAATTAAAAAAACCTGTTAAAACTTATTTTTTTTATTTAAACACGCCTCCTTTTTATTTATTGTGTGAAAGACACTCTAATTTAGCCTAATGAGTTGCAAAAACTTGTTAAAACTTATTTCTAATTACAGCACATCTGCTTTTCATTTCTTGTATGAAAAAAACACAAATTCAACCACAAAAATAATAAGAAATTGAAAAAACTTGTTTAAACTATTTTCTTATTTAAGCATGACCCCTTTCACTTCTTATATGAAATAACTATAATTTAGCTATAGAAACTACAGTAGAATTGAAAAAAAAAAACTTACTAAAACTTTTTTCCTATTTAAGAACGCCCTATTTTTCACTTCTTGTGTGAAAAATTCACTAATTTAATTGCAGAAACAAAAATGAATTGAAAAAACTTGTTAAAACTGATTTCTTATTAAAGTGTGTCTCTTTTTTATTCTTTGTGTGAAAAACACGCTAATTTAATCTAGTGAATTGAATAAACTAACAAAAACTTTTTCCTCATTTAAGCATGGCCCTTTTTCTCTTCTTGTAAGAAAAAATACAAATTTAGCCATTGAAATAATAGTAATATGAAAAAAAAACTTGTAAAAACTAATTTTTTATTTAAGCACGCCCCTTTTACTTTTTGTATAAAAAACTCTAATTTAACCTCAGAAACTACAATATAATTGAAAAAACTTGTTAAAAATTATTTCTTATTTAAGCACGCCCTCTTTTTCTCTTCTTGTGCGAAAAATACACTAATTAATCCATAGAAACAATAGCAAATTGAAAAAATTTGTTATATTTCTTGTTTATGCCTGCCCCTTTTCCCTTGTTGTGTGAAAAACACACTAATTCAGCTATAGAAACAATAGCGAATCGAAAAAACTTGTTAAAACTTATTTCTTAGTAAAGAAAGCCTCTTTTTTACTTCTTGTGTAAAAAATACACTAATTTAACCTAGTAAATTGAAAAAACTTATTAAACTAATTTCTTATTTAAGCATACTCCCTTCTCACTTCTTGTATGAAACAACTCTAATTTTGCCGTAGAAACTACAATATAATTGAAAAAAAAAACATGTTTAAACTTATTTCTTATTTAAGTACCCCTTTTTACTTCTTGTGTGAAATACACACTAATTTAGCCATGGAAACAATGGTGAATTGAAAAAACTTGTTAAAACTGATTTCTTATTTAAGCGTGCCAACTTTTCACATCTTATATAAAAAAATACACTAATTTACTCCTGGAAACAATAATAAATTGCAAAGATGTCTTCAAATTACTGCTCATTATCTAAACACGCAGCTGTATTACTTCTTGTGTGAAAAAGCATGTTAATTTAGCAATAAAAGCAATAGTGAATCAAAAAAACTTGTTAAAACTTATTTTTTATTTAAACACGCCCTTTTTAAGTTCTTGTGTGAAAATATACTATTTTAGTCATAGAAATAATGATGAATTTAAAAAACTTGTTATATCCTATTTGTTATTTGAGCACGTCTCATTTTCACTTCTTAGATTAAGAAACTCCATTTTAGTTGTACAAACTACAGTATAATTGTAAAAACTTGTTAAAACTTATTTCTTATTTAAGCATGAGCCCTTTCACTTCTTGTGTAAAAAATACACTAATTTAGCCATAGAAACAGTAGTAAATTGAAAAAACTTGTTGAAACTTATTTTTTATTTATACGCACCTTATTGATTCTTATTGTGTGAAAAAAGACACTAATCTAAGCATAGATACAACAATGAATTGAAAAGACCTAATAAGGTATGGCTCATTATTTAAGCACGCCTCCGTTTAACTTTTGTGAAAAATGTACAAAATTAGCAAATGAAGCAATAGTGAAGTGAAAAACTTGTTAAAAGTTATTTCTTCGTTTGCACAGCCTTTTTTACTTCTTGTGTGAAAAATGTAATAATTTAACCATAGAAACAATAATAAATTAAAAACATATGTTAAAATTACCGCTCATTTTCTAAGCACACCGCTATTTTATTTTTTGTGTCAACAAACGTGCTAATTTAGCAATAAAAGCAATAGT
Organism: Artocarpus hirsutus; assembly: GCA_946598075.1. Taxonomy (NCBI): domain Eukaryota; kingdom Viridiplantae; phylum Streptophyta; class Magnoliopsida; order Rosales; family Moraceae; genus Artocarpus; species Artocarpus hirsutus. The sequence continues at coordinate 8,695 of CAMOHE010051227.1, forward strand.
GAATTTAAAAAACTCGTTAGAATTTATTTCTTATTGAAGCGCTTCCTCTATTCGCTTCTTTTATGAAAAAACTATTTACCCATAGAAACTACAGTACAATTGTAAAAAAATTTTAAAACTTATTTCTTATTTAAGTATGCTCCTTTTTCACTTCTTTTGTGAAAAACACACTAATTTAGCCATAGAAACAATGATAAATTGAAAAAACTTGTTATAACCTATTTCTTATTTAAGCACATTCCATTTTCATTTCTTGTATGAAAAACTTTATTTCAGCAGTAGAAAAATTATTAAAAAATTGTTAAAACTCATTTCTTATTAAAGCATAACTCCTTTTCACTTCTTGTGCAAAAAACACATTAATTTAGTCATAAAAATAATAATGAATTGAAAAAACTTGCTAAAACTTATTTCCTATTAAAACGCGTCTCTTTTTTACTTGTTGTGTGAAAAAGACACTAATTTAAGCATAGATACAGCAGTGAATTAAGAATAACTGCTAAGTTATGGCTCGTTATTTAAGCATGCCTCCATTTAACTTCTATGAAAAATGCACTAATTTAGGAAATGAAGCAATAGTGAACCAAAAAAGCTTGTTAAAAGTTATTTCTTTGTGAGGCATGCTCTTTCTCACTTCTTTTGTGAAAAATAAGCTAATTTAGCCATAGAAACAATAATAAATTAAAAACATATGTTAAAATTATGGATCATTATCTAAGCACACCACCGTTTCACTTCTTGTGTAAAAAAAAACACTAATTTAGCAATAAAAGCAATAGTGGATTTAAAAAACTCATTAGAACTTATTTCTTATTGAAGAGTGTCATCTTTTCACTTCTTGTATGAAAAAACTCTAATTTACATATAGAAACTACGGTATAATTGTAAAAACTTGTTAAAACTAATTTTTTTTAAGCATGCCTTCTTTTTACTTCTTGTATGAAAAACATACTAATTTAACAACAGAAATAATAGTAAATTGAAAAAACTTGTTAAAATTATTTCTTATTTAAGCACGCATCCTTTTATATATCTTATGTGAAAAACACACTAATTTAACCTTGTGAATTAAAAAAACACAAATTTGGTCGTAAAAACTATAGTGAATTGAAAAAACTTGTTAAAACATATTTCTTATTTAAGCGCGCCTCCTTTTTGCCTACTATGTGAAAAACACACTAATTTAAGTATAGATACAATAGTGAAATGAAAAGACTTAACAAGTTATGGCTTATTATTTAAGCACACCTCCGTTTAACTTTTATACAAAACGCATTAATTTAGCAAATGAAGCAATAGTGAACTGAAAAGGCTTTTAAAACTTAGTTCTTTGTTACGCACACTCTCTTTTCTCTTCTTAGCACACCTCCTTTTTACCTATTATGTGAAAAACAAACTAATTTAAGCACAGATAGAATAGTGAATTGAAAAGACTTGTTAAAGTTATGGCTCATTATTTAAGCAATCAACTTCTATGAAAAACGTACTAATTTGGCACATGAAGCTATAGTGAATTGAAAAAGCTTGTTAAAACTTATTTCTCTGTTAAGCACGCCCCATTTTCACTTCTTGCATGAAAAACACACTAATTTAGCCATAGAAACCATAGTGAATTGAAAAATCTTGATAAAACTTATTTTTTTTTAATTTAAGCGGACCTTGTTTTTACTTCTTACGTGAAAAATACACTAATTGAATCTAGTGGGTTGAAAAGACTTGTTCAAAATTATTTCTTACTTAAACACACCCCTTTTTCTCTTCTTTGAAAAACACAAATTCAGCTAAGGAAAAAATAGTAAACTGAAAAAACTTATTAAAACTTATTTCTTATTTAAGCGCACCTCCTTTTTACCCATAATTTAAGTATAGATACAATAGTGAATTGAAAAGACTTGTTAAAGTTATGGCTCGTTATTTAAGCACGCTTCCTTTTAACTTTTGTGAAAAAAACACATCAATTTAGCAAAGGAAGCAATAATGAATTGAAAAAGCTTATTGAAACTTTTTTCTTTTTCTCTTCTTAATGTGCCTCCTTTGTACCTGTTGTGTGAAAAACATACAAATTTAAGCATAGATACAATAGTGAATTGAAAAGACATGGCAAAGTTATGGCTCGTTATTTAAGCACGTCTCCGTTTAACTTCTATGAATAACACACTAATTTAGCAAATAAAGCAATGCTGAATTGAAAAAGCTTGTTAAAACTTATTTCTTTGTTAAGCACGCCCCTTTTTACTTCTTATCTGAAAAACACACTAATTAAGCTATAGGAACAACAGTGAATTGAAAAAACTTATTTTTTATTTAAGCGCGCCTCGTTATTTAAAAAACTTATATTTTTATTTAAGCTCGTTAAAACTTATTTCTTAATTAAGCATGACCCCTTTTGACTTATGTAAAAAAACACATTAATTTAGCCATAAAAACTATAGTGAATTCAATAAATATATTAAAACTTATTTCTTATTTAAGCATGCCACAATTTTACTTTTTGTGTAAAAAACACACTAATTTTACCTAGTGAATTGAAAAAATTTATGAAAACTTATTTCTTATTTAAGCAAGCCCTTTTTTCTCTTCTTGTATGAAAAAGCCCAAATTTGCCATAGAAATAACAGTGAATTAAAAAACTTGTTAAATGATATTTCTTAGTTAATCGCACCCTCTTTTCCATTCTTGTATGAAAAACACTCTAATTTTTCTCTTCTTGTATGAAAAAGCCCAAATTTGCCATAGAAACAATAACAAATTGAAAAAACTTGTTAAATGATATTTCTTAATTAAGCACGCCCTCTTTTCCTTTCTTGTATGAAAAACACTTTAATTTGGCCATAAAAACAATAGTTAATTGAAAAAAAAAACTTGTTATAACTGATTTCTTATGTAATCACGTCTCCTTTTCACTTCTTATATTAAAAACTCTATTTTGCCTTAGAAACTTTAGTATAATTATGAAAACTTGTTAAAACTTATTTCTTATATAATAGTGAATTGAAAAAACTTGCTTTTTTATTTAAGCGTGCCTCTTTTTACTTCTCATATGAAAAATACACTAATTTAACTTAGTGATTTGAAAAAATTTGTTAAAACTTATTTCTTGTTTAAGCACACCCCTTTTTCTCTTCTTGTATGAAAAAATACAAATTTAATCGTAAAAGCAATAGTGATTTGAAAAAACTAGTTAAAACTTATCTCTTATTTAAGTGCTCCTCTTTTTTACTATAGTGTGAAAAGCATACTAATTTAAGCATAGATACAATAGTAACTTGAAAGACTTAACAACTTATGGCTCATTATTTAAGCACGTCTCCATTTAACTTTTGTGAAAAACATACTAATTTAGCAAATGAAGCAATAGTGAACTAAAAAAACTTGTTAAAACTTATTTCTTCGTTATGCATACCTCTTTTTCTCTCGTTAGTGTTCCTCCTTTTTACCTATTGGGTAAAAAACCCACTAATTTAAGCATAGATACAATAATAGATTGAAAAGACTTGTTAAAATTATGGCTTATTATTTAAGAACGCCTCCATTTAACTTCTGTGAAAAATACACTAATTTAGCAAATGACACAATAGTAAACAAAAAAAGCTTGTTAAAACTTATTCCTTAAATAAGTATGCCTCTTTTCACTTCTTGTTTGAAAAACACATCAATTTAGCTTTAGAAAAAATCATGAGTTGAAAAATCTTGGTGAAAGTTACTTGGTATTTAAGCGTGCCTCGTTTTTACTTCTTATGTGAAAAATACATTAATTCAACCTAGTAAATTGAAAAAACTTATTAAAACTTATTTCTTATTTAAGCACGGCTCTTTTCTCTTTTTGTATGAAAAAACATAAATTTAGCCGTAAAAACAATAGTGAATTGAAACTTATTTCTTATTTAAGCAAGCCTCCTTTTTCTTTATTGTGTGAAAAACACACTAATTTAAGTGTAGATACAAGAGTGAATTAAAAAGACTTGTTGAAGTTATGGCTCATTATTTAAGCACTCCTCTATTTAAACTTCTATGAAAAATGCACTAATTTAGCAAATGAAGCAATAATAAATTGAAAAAGCTTGTAAAAACTAATTTTTTTCGTTAAGCATGTCCCCTTTTTCTCTTCTTAGCATGCCTCTTTTTTACCTATTATGTGAAAAACACACTAATTTATGCATAGATATAGTAGTGAATTGAAAAGCTTGTTAAAACTTATTTCTTCATTAAGCATGCTCCCTTTTCATTTCTTCTATGAAAAACACACTAAATTAGCTATTGAAATGATAGTGAACATAAAAAACTTGTTAAAGACTTATTTCTTCCTTAAGCAAGCCCCTTTCATTTCTCATGTAAAAAATACACTAATTTGGCCAAAAAAAAAGGAAATTAAAAACATTTGTTAAAACTACATCTTATTATTTAAGCACACCACCGTTTCACTATTGTGTGTGAAAAAACACGTTAATTTAGCAAAGAAAGCTTTGAAAAAACTTGTTGAAACTTATTTTTATTTAAGCATGCCCCTTTTTTTTCTTCTTGTATTAAAAAAAAACAAATTTAGCCATGGAAACAATAGTGAATTGAAAAAACTTGTTAAACTTGTTTCTTATTTAAGCGTTCCTCTTTTTCCTATCGTGTGAAAAACACATTGATTTAAGCATTGATACAATAGCAAATTAAAAAGCCTTCTCAAAGTTATGACACGTTATTTAGGCACGCCTCCCTTTAACTTTGTAAAAAATGTACTAATTTAGCAAATGAAGCAATAGTGAATTGAAAAAACTTATTAAATCTTATTTCTTCGTTAAGGACATCCCCTGTTCTCTTCTAATGTGAAAAAATTCTAATTAGCCATATAAACAATAATAGATTGAAAAACCTTGTTAAAACTTATTGTTTATTTAAGCGCTCCTCCTTATTACCTATTGAGTGAAAAACACACTAATTTTAGCATAGATACAACAGTAAATTGAAAAGACTTGTTAAAGTTATGGCTCGTTATTTAAGCACGCCTCCTTTTGACTTCTATGAAAAATGCACTAATTTAGCCAATGAAGCAATAGTGAACCAAGAAAAGCTTGTTAAAACTTATTCTTCGTTAAGCATTCCCCCTTTCACTTCTTATATGAAAAACACAATAAAATAGCCATAGAAACAATAGTGAATTGAAAAAACATTTTAAAAACTTATTTCTTCCTTAAGCATGCCCCTTTCATCTCTTATGTGAAAAACACACTAATTTAACCATAAAAACAATAGTATATTGAAAACATTTGTTAAAATTACATCTCGTTATCTAAGCACGTCACCGTTTTACTTCTTATGTGAAAAAGCACTAATTTAGCAAATAAAGCAATAGTGAATTGAAAAAACTTATTAAGACTTATTTCTTATTTAAGCACGCCCCCTTTCCCCTTTTCTTTTCTTGTATGAAAAAACACAAATTTAGCTGTGGAAACAATTGTGAATTGAAAAAACTTGTTAAATTTCATTTCTTATTTAAGCGTGCTTCCTTTTTACTTATTGTGTGAAAAACACACTAATTTAAGCATAGATACAATTGCAAATTGAAAAAACATGTTAAAGTTATGGCATGTTTTTTAAGCACTCCTCCCTTTAACTTCTATAAAAAATGCACTAATTTAGTTAATGAAGCAATCATGAACTGAAAAAGCTTGTTAAATCTTATTTCTTTGTTAAGCACACCCTCTTTTCTCTTCTAATATGAAAAACACACTAACTTAGCTATAGAAACAATAATAAGTGAAAACACTTGTTAAAACTTATTTTTTATTTAAGTGCACGTCCTTTTTACCTATTGATTGAAAAACACAGTAATTTAAGCATAGATACAACAGTGAATTAAAAAGACTTGTTAAAGGTATGGCTAGTTATTTAGGTACGCCTCTATTTAACTTTTTGTGAAAAATGCACTAATTTAGCAAATAAAGCTACAACGAACTAAAAAAGCTTGTTAAAACTTATTTCATCATTAAGCACACCCCTTTTTCACTTCTTGTATGAAAAAACACTAAATTAGCCATAGAAACAATAGAGAATTGAAAAAAACTTGTTAAAATTGTATTTATTCCTTAAGCACGCCCCTTTCACTTCTTGTTTGAAAAACACACTCATTTACTATAAAACAATAGTAAATTGAAAACATTTGTTAAAATTAAGACTCGTTATTTAAGCATGTCATCGTCTCACTTCTTGTGTGAAAAAAGCACGCTAATATAGCAAATAAAGCAATAGTGAATTAAAAATAAAAATGGTTAAAACTTAGTTCTTATTTAAGCACGCCCCTTTTCTCTTCTTGTATGAAAAAATGCAAATTTAGCCATGGAAATAATAGTGAATTAAAAAAACTTGTTAAAACTTATTTCTTATTTAAGCGCGCTTCTGTTTTACCTATTGTGTTAAAAACACACCAATTTAAGTGTAGGTACAATCATAAATTGAAAAGACTTGTTAAAGTTATGGCACATTATTTAAGCACGCCTCCCTTTAACAGCTGTAAAAAATGCACTAATTTAGCAAATGAAGCATTAATGAATTGAAAAAGCTTTTTAAATCTTATTTCTTTGTTAAGCACACTCCTTTGTCTTTTCTAATGTGAAGAATACAAACTTAGCTATAGAAACAATAATAAATTGACAAAACTTGTTAAACTTATTTTTTATTTTAGCATGCCTCCTCTTTACCTATTGAGTGAAAAACACACTAATTTATGCATAGATCCAACAATGAATTGAAAAGACGTATTAAAGTTAATGCTTGTCACTTAAGCATGCCTCCATTTAACTTTTGTGAAAAACGCTCCAATTTAGCAAATGAAGCAGTAGTGAACTGAAAAAGCTTGTAAAAACTTATTTCTTCATTAAGCAAGTCCCTTTTCACTTCTTGTGTGAAAAACACACTAATTTAACCACAAAAACAACAGTGAATCGAAAAAACTTGTTAAAGTAAATAATTCAACATGTTTATCTTAAATTAATTTATAAAACTAATTCAACCATTAAACTAACATGAATTATTAAAATCCAATGAATTGAATTTTAGCCAATCTAAGAACTAATATAAGTTACCAAGTTGTAGGTAAAACACGACATATCATTACAAGAAAATATGTAAGCTAGCAAAAAGGACCACTACAATAAATTCGAGATTATACGACCTTTATTTAACGACCTTTTCTCAAAAACTATTGTGACAAGGGAAAAAAATACGGGGAGTTATGCCCGCGAAGATGAAAACCGTCGTGGTATGGATGGCATCTACCATGACAGTTTTTTAAAAAACTGTCATGGTCAGCTTAACATGCCACAATGGTTTTTTTAAAAAATCACCGTAATAGAGATGGTATGTACCACGACGGTTTTTGATGGTATGAACCATGATGGTTTTTTTCAAAAACCATCATGGTAGCTCACTTAAAACTCCTTTCCCATCTTGACAATCAAACACAAATTAGAAACTCACCTCTCAAATACGAACACAAACCCCTCTGAAATTGCTATCATTGTCCCCCTCCGCCTCACACTCCTTAATCTCCTTCCTAATTGTAAGTTTTTATTAGAAATTGATAAATTATTGTTGATTTTGTTGTTTAATCCATGTTTATTGTATTGTGGATCATGGGTATGATTTTTTTGTTTAATGATGGGTATGTGTAATTTGTTTTATGATAGGTGAATGTTTTTGTTTTATGATTAGAATACGGTGGGTATGTATAATTTGTGAATTTAATTTTAATTGAATTACTATTTATTATTTTGATTTAGGACTTGTGAAATGGATAGGAAATGAATGTGGGATTTCAATTATCTAGAGAATATATGAATAGTGTGGAAGAGTTATTGGATTTTGCCAAAAGTCATGCCAATGGTGATCAAATTTGGTGTTCTTGTGTTCAATATGGAAACCATAGACTGCATCCAATTCCAATTGTTAGAGGACATTTATTTCAAAATAGAATTATAAGTAGTTATCAAACGTGGCATTTTTATGGCGAGTCTAATTTTAATCCAACTTTGGTAAGTAAAGAAAATGAAGCTATTGTGGAGGATAATATGGATGATCATAATAATATAGTTGACATGGTCAATGATTTGGAAGAACACTTCTTACACTGTCCGGATTTATTTGAGACAATAATGAATGATGCTGAGACACCCGTGTATGAGGGGTGTATCAATTTCAACAAATTGTCCGCTTTAGTTGGATTATGAAATTTGAAAGCATCGAGTGATGGTCAAATTCTATTTTCACAAAACTTTTGAAATTTTTAACAAGGCTTCTACCAGAGGGTAATAAATTACCAACTACTATGTATGAGGCTAAGAAGACTTTGAGCACTTTGGGAATAAAATACGAGAAAATTCATGCTTGTGAAAATGATTGTGTTCTTTATAGGAATGAGTATGCAGACGAGAATTATTGTTCGGTTTGTTAATAAGTAAGGTGGAAGAAAAGAAAATAGCCAAAAAAGGGTAAGAATGGAGTGCCAAAGAAAGTGTTATGGTACATTCCATCGATGCCATGTTTGAGGTGTTTATTCGAAAACTCAGAACATGCCAAGAATTTGACATGGTATCATGAAAAACGAGTCGACGATGGTATGCTTAGGCACCCAACGGATTCATCACAATGGAAGACTTTTGAAGCTGATCATCCTGACTTTAGTGTGGATCTAGGAAATATACACTTGGCTTTGTCAACGGATGGAATGAACCCACATGGTAACATGAGTAATAGGCATAGCACTTGGCCTGTAATACTTGTTAACTACAATCTCCCTCCAAAGATGTGCATGAAGCAAAAGTTTTTGATGTTGTCTTTATTGATTTTGGGTCCTCACCAACCAGGCAATGACATTGATGTATACTTGCACCATTAATCGATGACCTAAAAAACTTATGAGAAAATGGAGTCAAAGTTAGAGATGCTTACCGAGAAGAGATGTTCACACTCTGTAAAATGTTAATATGGACAATTAACAACTTCCTAGCATATGGCAATTTATCTAGTTATTTGGTGAAGAGTTTTATTGGTTGTCCTATTTGTATAAAGGAAATGTCTCACAAACGGTTGAAGAATGGTAAGAAAATCATTTTTCTTGGTCATAGAAAATGGTTGCCAAGAGATCATCATTACCACAAACAAAAGAAAGCCTTTGATGGCAACAACAAAGAAAGAGATCCTCCTCGTCCTTTGATGGGTGAACAAATATTTGAAATAGTAAAAGAGATAAAAGTGGCATTTAGGAAGAGAAAGCGAGGTAAGGATGAACTACCGATTGATGGACCATAGAAAAAAAAAAGATCAATCTTTTTTGATCTTCCATACTAAAAGAGACTTTTTATTTGTCATTGCTTGGATGTTATGCATATTGAGAAAAACGTTTGTGAATCCATAGTTGGCATGTTGCTTGACATTCCAGGCAAGACTAAGGATGGTGACAAAGCATGGTTGGTTCTCATGGAAATGGAGATTAGGCCTAATTTGTCTCTCAAGAAAAAAGGGAATTGCACTTACTTACCTTTGGCGAAGCACACATTATCAAGAGTGGAAAGAGAAAGCTTTGTAAATGGCTTGCTTCGTTGAAAATGCCAGACCACTATTCTTCAAATTTTAAAAAGTTGGTGTTCGTGAAGGATTTGAAACTTATTGGCATGAAAACACACGATTGTCATGTGTTGATGCAACAATTACTACTACTTGCTTTGCGGGGAATTCTAACAAAAGATGTAAGATTAGCAATTACCAAGTTATGCTCGTTCTTACTTCAATATGCTCCAAGGTAATTGATCCACTTATGCTAGATTCACTATAATCGAAGTTGGTGTAAACCTTATACAAGCTTGAGAAGTATTTTCCATTGGAATTTTTTGATATCATGATTCATCTAACGGTGCACTTAGACATGAAGTTAAGTTATACGGACCGGTGTATTTGAGATGGATGTACCCATTTGAAGGATATATGAAGGTTTTGAAAGGCTATGTGAAGAATCAAAATAGGCCAGAGTTATGTATTGTAGGAAGTTACATAGTTAAGGAATTGGTTGAATTTTGCTACAAGTACTTGTCTAATGTTGAAGCAATTGGGGTGCCAAAGACTATAAACATTAAGGCTAGGGGACCATCTACTAGCAATCCTTCCTCAGTAAATCAAGAGGAGTAGGAGCAAGCTTGTCTTTATGTCTTGCACAATGCTAATGAAGTGGAGCCTTTCGTTGAGGTGCACATGAACGAATTAAAAATGGCAAACCCAAAAAGAGGAAGAAATGAGAAATGGTTGTAAGATGAACACAATCAAACCTTTTCGTTATGGATTAGAGCACACATCTATGGCAAGTGCTCCATATCACAAGATGGAGGCATGTCACAAGACTTGAAGAATCTAGCTAGAGGACCATTGTCGGATGTTACCAGGTATACGTCATATTCCATAAATGGTTACACTTTCCACACTCATAAAAGAAATGAAAAGCATCTTGTCCAAAATAGCGATGAGACTCTCCGTGTCGAGGCCATGCATATTGCCTTAACCAAGGAAAAGAAACCCGTATGTGGGACCATAACTACTTTGGTTTCATTAAAGATATTTAGGAACTTGATTATGAGGGATTGCGCATAGCAGTTTTTAAGTGCAATTAGTCCGACAATAACTATGTTAAGATCGATAATGATGGCATTACGGTGATTGAATTTAGAAGATTGGGATACAAGAATGATCCCTTTATTATGGCATCACAAGCAATCCAAGCTTTTTATACTATGGATCCCCAAGACATGGAATTGTCACCAATCATCCAGATGAAGCCAAAAGTAGCTATTAACGGTGAAGAAGTTGCTGAGGAATGCATGGACATCCCTTCATTCACAAAGGGATTGCCACCAGTTGAAGAGATAGATGATTTTGAAGATGATGTTTCGCACTTGCTTCATGAAGATGTGGAATGGATATGTCTTCAGGAACCAATGAAAAAAAAGAGAAAAAAATAATAATTTATTTAAATATATTTCTTTGTTTTGTTTTTCACTTTTTTTTTTAATTCGGATATCTATTTATAGTTATATTTGTGATAAAAAAGGAAAAAGTAAACATTTTGGGCCATTGGATGCTTAACACATGGGCTGGCTACCCTAGGTAGAGGAGAAAAACTTATGTAATTGGTAATTTTGACCTTTTTTTACGATGGTTTTCTTGAGAAACAGTCATAAAGAAGGGTATTCCACGACAATTTCTATAGAAATATAGAAATCACCGTGGAAAATGTACTAGAAGCTAACTTTAAATGACGGTTTCTATAGAAACTGCCATGTAAGCTCAATCTTACACGATGGTTTCTACAAAAATAGCCATGGAAAATGTACTTGAAACCAGCCTTAAATGACGGTTTCTATCGAAATCGCCCTTACACGACAGTTTTTCAAAAAATTGTCGTGTAAGCTCAAACATTACACTAAAAACCATCAAGTAATGTCCCAACTAGGGCATTATAATTTTTGAAAATCACGTGCCCTATGCATTTTCAAACTGATGCCCCTTTGTAGTTGCCCCTCTCTCTCCAAAAGTTTCTTTCTCTCAAGCTCTTTCTCCTTTTGTCGTCATTGCCTTCCACTGTCGCCGTTGCCTCTCCTCCCTTGTCGTCACCTCCAATCGTTGCCGTCACCGTTGCTTCGCCTCCCCCCCCCGTGGGGCCCCTTTTCCCCTCTGTTCGCCCCCCTCCACCCCCCTTCTCTCACTTGCCACCCCCTCAGCCCCTACCTGCCCCACCCGCCATTGCCCCCCTCGCCCACCTACTC
>CAMOHE010051227.1:20509-33463 GCA_946598075.1 Artocarpus hirsutus
CATTGCCCCCCCCCCCCCCCTACACCCCCCCCCCCCCCCCCCCCCCCCCGGGGCACCCACCAGCCCCCACCCTCACTTGTGCCCCCTTTGCCCCCACCTGCCCTTACCCACCCCTCCCCCTACACCCACCAGTCCCCACCTTCCCCACTGGCCCTCACCCACTTGCCCCCACCAGCCCGTTCCCCCCACCCCACCCCCACCTGCCCTTTCTCCCACCCTACTCGCCCCCTCCCCCCCACATATTATTATATGTGAATTTGAATATATGGTTTTTTTAATATGTGAATTTATAATATATGATTTTTTAATATGTACATTTATAATATGTGAATTTATAATATGTGATTTTTTAATATGTGAAATTATAATATATTAATTTATAATATGTGATTTTTTTATATGTAAGTTTGTAATATGTGAATTTATAGAATTGATTATTTGTTTATATTTTTTGAATAAAATTGTAATTTAATATTAGTATGAGTGTATTAGTTTTTGCTACTTTGAATAGGTAAAATGTCTTGCAAGATCGATATTGATCAGTATGAGGAAGAGTACAAAGAGTGCACTCTATCTTCCTCTCAATATAGCAAGGGAAAACAACGTAGTAAGCCACGAAGGAGAACTAAGTTTGATCCTAAAGTAGATTTTGAGCGAAGAGTTACTTAGATGAAAAAAGTGCACAAGATGAAAAAGAGAGGTTTAAGAATAGAAGTGACATTTGATTGAAAAAGCCAACCGGAAGGTGCACCCGGCCATGAATTAAGCAGTTGGATTGGAGTCCTTAGTCAAGAATACGTTCCTATATGGATTAAAGATTGGGGGTCTAAGGATTTGGAACAAATAAAAGATGTGATTTGAAGAGAGATTTATGAAGCTTTCACAATCGATGATTGGTATAGCAAAAAGGTTTTGAAGGTTTGTGGCGAATTATTAAAAGGGCTTAGATTCGACCTCTACATTAGCATCGTATAGCCATACCTTTCCATTCTAGAAGAGGATGAAAATGTATACAAGCGACCTCCTACGGTAGTATACTACTACCCCTCCATAAATGATGACGATTGGGAAGCTTTTGTAAGGTATCGACATTCTGTTGAATTTAAACTACTATCATTAAACGCAAGAAAAATAAGGGCAAAAAATAAATACTGCTCTATGGTTGGCCGAGTTGTATATAGAGAGCTCGACCAATCATTAGTACGTTAATATCTTACTCGTATTACATATATCAATTATTATATCATTAATGTGTTACTAATATAGCATAATACAATTAGCTAAGATGGGCGTGTTACTAACACGGAAAAAGTTGTGGGTAAAATCATGTCAAGCTCCCGATGGACAGTTTAAAAGTCCAAGAGTAGCAAAAGGGAACTTGATTGTAAGTTTATTGAACACAAACTATTAATTTGTAATTTAATACCTGTTGAAGGATCTTAAGAATAACATGGTTTTGTTTTTGCTTTATAGGATGAGTACACAAAGCAACAAAGTCAATGGAGCTTTCAATCTGTCGATAACAATGACATATTGACAAGGGCACTAGAGAAATCGAAACATTTAGGAAGTGTTCGTAGTCAATTGAAGTATGTAAAATAGTCTCAATTCTTCAACCTCCAATCAAGTTTGAAATTAAATTCTTAAATGTTGAAGATACAGATAAAAATTGCAAAACTGCAAGGTCTTATGACCAAGCTCATTATGGACATGCTAGGTCGACAAATGATAGCATCTCACAACGTAATAGCTTCAAGGCTAGTTGTAACCCCCCCGATAACGTAGGAGAAGCTCCAAAGCTCCAAAAGTCCAATTGTCACCTCATCGATAAGAGCTCAAACAATGTCAAGAATGCATGCTCTTTGTTGAGGATAGAATTAATGGTGGGTGTGCACTTGTTGTGTTTGGGAAGGCATGGATGGAGAGTCTTCCAACTAATATAGTCCATGGAAGACCATTAGGAGAAGAAAATGTGCGTGTTAGCTTCACTACCATTAGACTTAGAACAACTGAATTGCCTGTTCCAACATTTAAAGCAACAACTATGGGTGAAGCCGTCGGAAGCTTCGTCACATGGCCAAAGAGGTTAGTTGAAGTTGTCACAATGATGAAGACGAGTCGAGCACCTAGTCATGTTCCACAAGATCTAAGCAAAAAGAAACACCAAAAAAAGAAAAGCACTACAAAAGCAAGACAATCACAACCTGAGGTAGAATAAGAACAAGAACAAGAACAATATGTTGCAAATGAGCCACTGCCTGCATTTAACATCACTTCAGTACCTTCAAGATTTATGTAGTTAGCTTTATATGCACATTCTTTCATGCACGATGGGTTAATGATTCAGTGCCCAATACTGACAAATGCCACTAGCAATGAATTGCATATCTATATAGGGTATGAAGATATTTACTACTTCTTCAACTTTGATCAAAGCGTGTGAACTGTATCATGGTATACCTCAAGTAATAACTCCATCCTTAATTCATAAATTTTAAAATATAGATAGAGTTGCAAGGTGCTTTCAAATAATTGACTGTTTTTTTTATTGTAGTTTTTGGCCGAATATTGTCAACTTCAAGGCAAGATGCATAATTTTGGCTTCATATCTCTGGAAATAGTTTCAAGTGCTACAAAAGACCTACAGAGTGATTGCAAAGAGCGCGCCACATCACTCCTCCACCTATTAGCTCAAGCATCGAAGGGGAAATTATTCTTCATGCCATACAATGTTAGAGAACATTGGATGTTGGCACTTATTTTGCCATGGGAGGACCAAATATATTTGTTTGATCCCTTCGAACACTCACCACATGATGATTTCATATCAGTCACGATATTGCAAGTATTAATGTTCTCTTATAAAATTAATTATTTTAAGTTTTACATAATTGTATTGTATATTAATTCATTTAATCAGTTAGGACACTTAATGACTAGAAGCTTCAAGCAAGAAGCAATGTCACAAACTGACTGAACAGAATGTTATATTCTAGATGTAAGTGTCTAAAACAACAAGGAAATGTAGAATGTGGTTTTCTTATTCTATATTTCATGTGAGATATAATTACTAGTGGTATACAAGCCCTAAGAAGAAAAGATTTTTATATACATACAGATATAAATGAAGTTAGATTAGAGTGGGTACAATTTGTAAATAAGTTTGTTATATTTAGATAAAGATAGTAGATAAACAATTGTTCAAAATAGCTCAAATGTAAATGATCTTGTAAATACCTTGTAATTTCAATATACATCAATTTGGTATGCAATTAGGGCCTTGTTGTAATAGCTAACATGCTGCACTGGCCATCCCGTGAGAAATCACAAATTTTGTTAATTTTTGTGGGCAATACCAATTTTTCACGATGGTTTTAGCAAAAAACCGGTGTAGAAGTCTTGGTCATGGATCATGATTCTACGACATTTTTTAGAAAACCATCGTGGAATGTGGAGTTTCCACAACGGTTTTTATCAAAAACCGTACTCTTTCTTTCGTGACGGTTTTTCTCAAAACTGTTGTGAAAGTGCTACTCCCATACCCCCACTTTGGCGCCTATTTTGAGGTTCCACAATGTTAAAAAACCATTGTGAAAACTTGATTTTGTACCATAATTGAAGTTTTCATGACTATTTTTTAACCATCGTGAAATTTTTCCATGATGATTTTAAACTGTCGTGGAATTCCCAATCATAGTAATGGACCCAATAGACATATATAGACCAAGCTTCTATAATTATTAGATAACATGTCCTTGACGTATTCACTATTCAATTATCAACTCTAAAGCTATTTTACTAAAAGCTTAGAGTTACACTCATGAACTACATATAAATTACAAAACTCCAATAAGTTAATCGTCCATAACATATCATAATGTGTAACATCCCCATAAAATATTCATGATCAACTTAAGGATAAATTCTATTTTACCTTCCTGATTTATTTATCTTATGTTCCATTATCTCACTATTTAAATACTTATTATTCACAATCAATACAAATAGTATATCATTCGATGCATCCAAATGATTAGGCGCTCTAGTTTTTTAATTCTAGGATAATGCCTATAAAAAGATATCGTAACTCTACAAAAAAGCTATAGATTCTATATCTATAGATAAGGAGTCTATGTCAATCAAGAGCCGTATCTCCAACCACTAGTAAAAATATTACATTAGACTACGGTAACTGTCGTCTAAAGATTAGACAACGATCACTAAAACCGTCGTTTAATCAAGAGATGTAATATATATGCACATTAGACAACAGTTTATAATTGTCGCCTAATGTCAACTTGGGCCGTATGAGGCACAAAATTGTTGAGATTAGACGGAGGTTTTCTGTATAAACCGTCGCCTAAAATTTACTTTAGACGACATTTTTCTTGTAAAACCGTCATCCAATGTTGCTTTGGCCATTTCATGACCAAGCTTTATTTTCTTTGCCCATGGGTAACCTTTTCGTATTCAATTTGTTTTCATTGGCCTAAAATTCACTAATAATATAAATTTGCCATAATTTATAAAAAAAAATTAAATACAACAAAATATAAACCATCATCTAATGTTGCTTTGGCCATTCCATGACCAGGCTTTATTTTCTTTTCCTACGGGTGGTCTTCCTATATTCCATATGTTTTCATTGACTTCATAATTCATTGACAATATAAATTAGCTATAATTTATGAAATTGTAAACATAACAAAATATAACAACTCATATATATATATATATATATAAACATATTATACAAAATAAGAACTTAATTAGTTAACGAATTGTTGTACAAACCTTGCATATTTGTCCATCACCTCACTCAAATGTTCATTAGTGTAAAAATCTTGGTTTGTCAAGACATTTGGCCTCCCATTTATTATAATATCTCTCATGTATCTTAGCACTAAATAGCCACGTTCTTTGTCGCATTGTTGTAGGGGTATATTCTAAAAAAGATGTTGAGAATTTGTTAGTTTAAATAACAATAATTGCACTCTCAATTACAATTATATTTATACTTCAATGCTTACCTTCTTTGGTCGTAGAAATTTAGTGTGATCATGCGGCCTATTGAAGATGACTTTAGTCTTTGTTTTTAATTTCCATGTGTTGAAATACAACTAATGAAAATGCAATAAATAAAAAGATAGATGCTACAAGCTAGCAATAATAAATAATATAATGAATAATAATGCACTTATAATTGAATCATTTGGCTAAAGTCGGGGCACACTAGTTGGCCAAGTAGATCGAACCATAAAACCCTATCTTTTTAAGGATAAATAAGGGCCAATATCCAAGGACTGCCACTATTATATGGCATGAAATAATACTTGTCGACTTCTACTTTGTCCAAAAAGTCACTAAGCAAATTTGCTCATTCTTCATCAAAAACTCAATAGCGTTTGGTACATAAGGGGTGATATAGGGGTTAACAAAGCCATACGTATTGACTAAATTGCATCTTTAGCAATATTACCATAAGAAACTACATACAAAAACAAATATTGTTAGACGACAACAAGTAACAAATTAAAAAAAAAACAAATGATCATAAAGTTGACAATTAATGAAAAAGTGTAGATATTAATTACTTTTGTGGGGAACTTGAAAAATTAGAGTCGTTTTCATGGCCTTTAATGAAAGCATTCTTTTGGTTGTATCGAAAGTCATGCGCTATCTTAGGGGCCTTGTCATCAAATTCTTTCTCATAGTGTCGAAAACAGTGAAGGATGCAACAATACCTTACCAAACATATTCCACATGGTCCTTATTTCTCTTATCTCGCTAACCCTTTGTTGTTATGGGGATGTTCTCTCGAACTAAAATTCTAGTTTAACTTTGGAGCTTATCCCCCTCTTTTCCAATACTTGATCTTTTTCATCGAATTCAACTTGTGTTTTTATACCTTTTGATCTCAACCTTGACACACGTTTCATCAAAGTGGCTCTTCTTTTTCTATCCACATCGGATCAAATAGCTCCATTTTTTG
The DNA here is from genome assembly GCA_946598075.1 of Artocarpus hirsutus. NCBI lineage: Eukaryota > Viridiplantae > Streptophyta > Magnoliopsida > Rosales > Moraceae > Artocarpus > Artocarpus hirsutus. Next base: position 26,502 of record CAMOHE010051227.1, read on the forward strand.
GAGCTCATAACAATCTTCTTGTCTGGTCATTTCGTCCTCTATATCAATGAATTCATTGTTCAACATATTAAATTCTACAATAATATCTATTAAAATCATTAAATTAATATAACACGAAAACTAACATATAAACTAAAATTCACATATTAAAAACAACAAATATATAAAGCTAAAATATAATAACACTAGAAGTAACATATATAAAACTTAAACCAACATTAAAAACTATAACATTAAACTAAAACCTATGAAACTACAACTAACACAAAAATTGAAACTAATAATTACAAAAACTAACATACCCAATAATCAAACCCTAAGTAAATTCAATAATTAAGTTATGACCACTTTCAAATTGTTCCTAATTATGACACTTCTATTCACAAATCCTAAATATAAATCCTAATTATTAAATAAACTAACTTTAATAGAAAATCTATTAAATAAATAACAATAAATAGAAAACAAAACACAAATTAATAAAAAAATGAACTAACAATTACCAAATGACTACAATGGTTACAAAGGCGATGGGTGGTGATAAAACAACGACAATGGCTACGAAGGCGATGGGTGGTGATGAAATGACAACGGAAGGCTATAGAGAGGCAAAGTATAGGACGATGAGATGGAGGGAGGATGACGGTGGAGCTAAGCATGAGAGAGGACGACAAGAAAGAACGGGAGGATGATGATGGCACTCAGAGAAAGAGAGAGAGAGAACAACAAGAGAGGGGGAACGACGGCAACACTCGAAGAGATAGAGAGGTTATGATAATAGCAACACTAAGAGAGAGGGATATTGAAATTAAAGAGAAAGGCACTAGAGAGGCAAAGCAGAGGACGACAAGAGAGAAAAAGAGAGGGAGGATGACAGAGACGCTAAGCGTGAGAGAGGATGATGAGAAAGAGAGGGAGGATGACGATGGCACTCTAGAGAGAGAAGACAACGAGAGAGGGGTGGATGATGATGGCACTTAAAGATATAGAGAGAGGTTAGGATGAGGACAACATAGAGAGTGATGGATATTGGAATCAAAGTGAAAGGTGCTATGACAGTAAGGTTGGATTTTTGAATGTGTACGATTGCTAAAGCATATTAGATGATGAAAGCATGCAACATTTATTACTAATTAATATGACATCATTTATGACGATAGTTTCTAAGGACTTTATGGGTTTCTAAGAACTTTATGGAGGAGACTCCTTAATATATGGAGAGGTTAGATGAGAAGTTGTAAGTTCAAATGCAATGGTAGAGGAATCGTTTGAAACCTTGAAAAAGATACAACAATAGGAAAGCAAATTAAAGAATTGGTAGCATCCACTCCTACTATGGATGTTCCAATTAGATACCAGCAAGATTACCACCTTGAAAAGTCTTTCCAATGTGAGGATGATAAGTGCTTAAATTGTTATAATTTGCTAATTAATTTTCCCATAATTTCTTTGTTAATTCTTGAGTATTTTGTGCTTTAATTGAGGTTTTTGTGTTTTGTAGGTGTTTAGAGGCAAAGAAATTAAAAATGGATGCCAAAAGAGCTAAAAATGTAGATTAAAATTCCATTTATTCATATCAAAGGTCAATCGGGGATAAAAATTAAAGGTTTGGAGGTTTTTGGACCAAAAATATAATTTTTAGCAGAAGCATGTGCGCCCCCATGAGAAAAGTTCACCGCAGCCATGCCCGAATACAAAAGCATGCATGGCCACAGGAAAACTTTCATGTGGCCACGCCAAAGAGAAGTTAGCATGCCCCTACGATCCAAGAACCGGGCAGTCGCATGCAAGAAGAAAAACTTGTAGCATCATGTGCCAAAACCATGCAGCCGCGAGGATTAATGTGCACCCCCGCCCGTGTCCCCCAATATTCATACGAGAAATTGTGTAACCACTTGGCTGCGAGGATTTATGTGCAACTCCGCTCGTGCCATGAGCTGGACCTTCATGTATAGCTTGTTTTGAGCTAAATTTTGCTTCTTTTTATTTTTGGAACCAAAGCATATAGATAGGACACTTAGAAATGCAATTGATATCAGTTGTTCCCCTCAAATTCTAGCCATCTTTTGGAGAGAAAATAGAGAAAAGTTGGAGGAGAATTTAATGAAGTTCAAAATGATTGCTCGCATAAAGAATTCTTCAAGAACAATAATGAGTTTTATTCTTTTTTCTTCTTCCTTTTGAACTCCAGGATGTTGTTAATTTATTTTTGTCATTTAATTTCATAATTGTGCTAGCTTAATTTTCTCTCGGTTAAGGGTGATGTCAAAGCCCTAGACATGGAATTATAATTTATGTTCTTCTAAATTAATTATTTATGATTTTTTTCTTATTTTAATTGGGTGTACAACCATTTATGCTTGAGAATTATATATTGCTAGATTAGGAATTTTTTATCCATAATTATCTTGAATTTCAAATCATTAGTAGCAAATTCTGATTGATGATTGCGAGAGGCCTTTGTTAATTATGGTGAGGAACAAAACCTAGGTTAAATAGTCTAAGTTCGTGTATTTGTTATTTAGATTAACCTATCTTTCTTGTTCTAAGGCTTTCTTTGAATTGAACTTAGAGAACTTATTCTAGGTCATTTAAGGGAAAGGGATTAAGTGAATAGCTTATTTTGCTTAACGATTAAGTAAGGATAGTTAACTTATTGTTCTCTACGGTTGATAGTTTTTATATGAAATTGGAGATAATGTTATGCATTCATTATAATTTTATTGTCTAGAGGTGGAGATTGATCCTCTAACCGGTTTTACTATCATTGTTTACAATTTTGTGACTTTTGCTTAAACTTTTTTATTTACTTTTCCTATTTATTTAATTTTCACAATTTAGTTAATTTAAACAAAGCCCTTGTTTATTTAATTAAAAGAATTAATAATTAATTAATTAAGATCAATCCTTTGTAGGAATAAACCTTGCTGCTAAACTCAAATAACAACTGATTAAAGTAAGGTTTTAAATTGGCGATCCATTAGGAACACATCAGAGGAGCACTTGAAGTTGTTTGACGATGATTCTCTAAAGTTTAAAGATTCTTCAAGTGAGGAAAATGCTAAAGACTTGATTTTTGAATAAGTATCATAAGAAGAAGTCTATGAGACCCAACTAATTATCTCTACACCAATATTTGAATATCAAATTTATGAGGATCTAATGTGGCCAACACCTCTTCCGCTAAAGATAGCACTGTTTCTTCAAGCCTGCCAAGCACATCCTCCGAAGCCAAATCTTGTTGGGATCATGTGCAATACACTTCCACATCTTGCAAAGCTCGAGGGCATCTCATCATAAGACTTGTTTGTAGTGTCTTATGACACTTACTATGGATGGAAACCGCTCTTTGACAGGCACTTCTTGAAAAGTCAAGCTAATGACTTTAAATCAAGTGCTTCTTAGGAGGTAGCTCAAGTTCTCCAAACTTTTTCTTATTTTCTTTGATTTCAGTTTTTACTTTTAATTTTTAAAAACTTTTTACTTTGCTTTTCTCTCTTTTTCTTTTGTAGGTGCAAGTAGTGAAGCGAAGGGAAGTTGGAGCCGCTAGAGGCACTGAATGAGCTTCAAAGACCAAAGCCATGTCTAAGCAGCATTGAGCATCAACAAAAGTAGTTTTCTTTAAACTTTTATTTTTAGAACTTTCTTATACATTGAGGATTTTATACACATTGAGTTTGGGGGAAAAGTATACTTTTCTTTTTGTTTTTGCATTTTGAAATGAAAAAAAAAATCAAAAATTTCAAAAGAATTTAAAAAGCTTGAATAATTAGAGTTGTTTGTGTTTTCTTTGGAAATTTCTCCTAGACTAATGATGAGAATTATGGTTGAAAATTATGCATTGCTTGCAGAAAAATATGAATATTGTCTAGTTTTGTGCTTATTTATTGAGTTTGCTTCATTTTGATTATGATTATTTCCTTTTGAGCACCACGGCTTGATCTTAGAATTGTGTGCATTTGTAGAGAATGTTTGTATGATTACATTATTTTCATTGATCTCTCAAGTCCTATATATTGTTTGATTTGCTCTCGAGACAAAATCATAGACCTCACCTCATTAAGGAAACTACTTAGACCGTCCTTGGACCACTTGAGCCTTTTGGAGCCAACCATGTCAAATTTGCACCCCTAGTATACCCTTTGAGCCTTATATGCCCTTTCTTTGTTAGCCACATTTGTTAGCCTAACCATTTATATAATTTCAATTCCTTTCCCTATTCTAAGCATATGATCTTTCTAGGAATTATTTTTGAGCTATGCTAGGTTATGGGAGGAAGGCTGAGTTTAAGAATTTTTCTTTTTGTTTTATTCATTTTGTTTACAAAAGAAAAAAAGAAAAAAAAAGAAAGAAAAGCAAAAAAGAAAATAAAAAGTGCTACACCCTTGGTTCATACAAAGAAAGAAAGAAATAAGTTCTATGGTGTAGCAGCAAAAATTCAAAAAAAGGAAACAAAAGAAAATAAAATGGTTGATAAAGGAAGTTGAAACAAAGTTTGAGGGTGTTACTTGAAGGATCGAATAGAGCTCATCAAAGATCAAATCTATGAAGGTCCTAGATTGATTTATATGTTTACGATGCTTGAAGTCACAATATTGTTCCTCATTATATCCTTTACCTAAGCCATCATTACAAGCTTTTTAAAATTCTAAGGATCCTTGGTGTTGTGTTGGTCTTTATTAGTGGAGAGAAACATGAAAAGCAAACCTATGAGACTTGTTTGCAATTTTTTTTTTTTAGATTGTTGTTAATTTTATATTTGCATAAACTTATCCAAATTGCATGCAATAAAGAGTGAAAAGGCTACACACACACTTAGAGAATCCAATTGGAAGAGCACACACTCTAGATTAACCATAACGCTTGGTCAATGTTTGTATTTTTCTCTAAGTTTTGCTTTTTTGTCAACCTTTGAGGAATTTGTTGGAGATCACCAATTGAGCACAAGTTGCCTCTAGTTTATTTTAATTTATAGTTTTATTTCTTTTATTGCTTTTGCTTAAGGACAAGCAAAATCTTAAGTTTGGAAGTATGATAGCTCTATGAAAATAGAGTTTTTTTTTATACCTCTTTTATGCATTTAAAGTGTTTTTGTGGTTGATAATTTTTTTTTTGTTATTATTTCCTTCTTTTTTTATTTTATTTCTCGTTTCTTTTTCTTTTGCTTGAGGACAAGAAAAATATTAAGTTTGAGGGTGCGATAACTTTACAAAAATAGAGTTATTTATATCGTTGAATGCACATATTTTTGTTATGTTCTTGATATTTTTATTTAATTTTGTTTATTTTTAGATATTTTACTTTTTTGCATTTTTGTTCATTTGATTTTATTTGTTTCTATTTGTTTTTATTTTAGTTTATCTTCCTCTTTTCTATAGGTAAAATGGCAATTTGGCAATTTAAAATCACCCTAGCTAAAAAAGAGTGGAAAAATTCAAATCAACACACGTTTAAATCCTTCAGCACACATGCGAGTGAAGAGAAGCAGCTACTCGCATGGAAGACTGTCTGATTAGGCCTTGAACGGCCAAGATGCATGCATGTGCAACACGCCCAAAAATTGGGGCATCACTTGTTAGAAGAGCAGTGGCCGAACCAATTTTTTTTGCACCACGTGTTACCCTATGTCAAACCCATCTAGCTCCACATGAGTTCCCATGCTACGCGCTTCATTAATAAATCTTCCATGCACCCACTCGCTTGGCCCTATCCAATGATGCCATTCGCTCACTTCCCAGTGCTTCCCTGTGCGACACTTATACTTTGCTACATGTCGCGCATGTTGAAGCCCTAGCTGTGCTGGGCGTTTTTAGTAAGCTAAGCATAGAATTAAATGGGGGAAAGCCCTGTAACGCCCCTAAGTGGGGATTAATAGTTTTTATTAAGTAAAATAAAGATTAGAAAATAAATATAAATCATCAAAGTAATTTACCCAGGACTTAAATAAAAACTCCTAAATTAAAAAAAAAAAAACATAAACAAAAAATAAACCACAGTTTAATGTAGCACCTTAAATTTAAATAATATACAACTGTCATCATCATCATTTCAACCCTCAACAAATCTTAATACAGTCACAGAAAGTAACAATACATGCTTACATTATCATGCAGATCATTCTTTGCATTCGAAGCAATTCCAATGTAATATAACTACATAGCTTCCTTAACTGTTTTTCTTGTAATCATCTCACACTTAATAAGTCCTAAAAAGAGGAAAATATAAGGGAATGAGCTACAACATGCTCAGTAGGGAAAACCATTGCTCACCTTAAGGTTTTATTCATTACCATATTAAAACTGCATGGTTAGTTAATTTACATCATATACCAGATTATGAGGTTTATTATGATCATATCTCGTGGATACCATAGTTAACCATTACCAAGTTTCACACTTATGCATGTATACAAATATTGTAATTCATCATTATTCATAGGTATCCACATTACAAAAAGTAACACTCCACTTATCGAAACCCAAATGGGCGAGCTTGGCCACCCTCCAAACGTTCCGAAGGCATTCCAATGAGGGGACATCAAGCACCGAGTCCTCACCAAGTCGATTCCTGTATAGTGTGTTCTGGGACTTTCGACCCAAGGAAGCGTCATCACCTTCCCCCTATTTTACCTTTTAGAGTATTCGTGCCCAAGGACGTAACCGCTGCCCTCTTCACATCTCACCATTTCTTTATATACAAATATCATTTGCAATGCTAATTTTCCTAACCATGCTTCTCAATTTATAACAACATATTTTAATTCATTATGTTCCTCGCTAATCAATACAGGGCGAGTTCATGTCATAGTTTCATATGTGATTCTCATATAATAACAGTTCAACATAGATACATATATCTTGTGGTAAAACAATCAATTTAAATTCCATAAAAACCTCACAAAAAATGAGTAATAGAATCCCTACCTTTCAAGCTTCTCAACAATCTTTTAATCTCGGAATTAA
>CAMOHE010051228.1:0-34744 GCA_946598075.1 Artocarpus hirsutus
TAATCCGTTTTTGATGAAATGAAGTTTACATTCTAGCTAATCTAAGTCCATCTAACTTAGATTGAAGCTTTTCTAGGCTTAGAAACTCTAAAATTTCAAAATACAAGAAAATCTTGAAAAATAGAAAAACTTTGAGTTTTAAAATCTAACCTCGAATCAAAGCTTGAAAACGTTGTTTTTGTCGTTGAATCTTGTTCCCGAGCCTTCGATCTCCTAGCCCGAAGCTTGAAAACAAAATTTGTTTCAAAATTTTGAGAGATTGAGAGAGAGAATGAGAGTGAACCGAGAGAAGGGAAAAGGAGAGAGAGAGTGAATCGGGAGAAATGAGGAGAGAGAGAGAAAAAGTGAAATAAATAGAAGAAGAGAGAGAAAAGTAGTTGCACAAAGCTGTGTGCAACTACACACTGTTTTCAAATCAAATTGTTTTATTAAAACTTAAATCAACAATCAAAAACAATTTAGAATAATTAAAAATCACCAAAAGTAATTAACACAAGGTTTCTACAAAGTAATCAAATTATGTTCAAAACACTCATCATGGCACACTAATTCACCATTTAATGTTCTAATTACACTTAATTAACTTTGGGGTGTTACAACAAATTGGATTAAGAGCACCGGGGACCCCAAAACTTTTATTTGCAAAAACTTGCCTTATGTGCTCTGTCCATCAAAGAGCAACTCAACGTGCAGTTCTCATATTTATGGGCAATGAAACTGAATTGAATGCAATATATGGACCATAAAACACTTTTCCTTAAAATCGGGAAAATGCATATTGAAGTTTCTTAGTTTTAAGGAAATGGTTTCCTAGTTTTAAAGGAAACGGTTACTACATTCTCCCATTTGGTCCATATATTCCATCATTTTTTACAATAAGAGATAAAATATATGAATCATGGCAACAGGTCCTTTTAAAGATGAGTATTATCTTTCATGTATCAAAATGTATCATACCCCTTAAATACCAGCCCATATAACTTAAAGAATAAACCCTATGTTTATTCTAGGTCCTCTTAATGATATTTCTCAATTACATAACTGAATGTATACAAACTAAATATGAGGAAATATCACAACTAATATAGAGTTTCATAAATTTGTTTCTATAACGAAAATTACACAAAGGAACCAAGCTCCACACTATATGCATGATCCTTAAATCTGAATGTTAACTTGTCTTAAGTTAAGGATCAACTTTGATCAATTCAGTGTTAACGTGCTCAATGACCATTATTTTATCTTTTAACACATTATCTTATGGCTAAATACTTAATGCCGATGTGCTTAATTCGACCACTACTTTATTTTTAGCCATAAAACTATATCTAAATTGTCACATATACTCAAGGGCTTAGGAATCAAGTGCACTATCTCTAAGCCCATAAATGAAACTCTTTATCTATACACCATCTGAAATAGTCTCAAAACAAATACGAACTTAATCTCTATAGTGGAAGTAGCAGTTAAAGTCTGATTTGCACTTCTCTAATTACAGCTTCACTAGCAAAAATATATCCACCATTGCCAGGGAAGTCTAAATTGGAGTGGCCAATCACTTCAAAATTTTTAGTTCATTTATATGTAAGCATGTAGTCTATGGTTCTCATACCCTTTCACTTTATTTGCAGCTTTCAAGTGGTGTTTACCTTGATTACTCTAACGTATTCTTAATATTTCCACATCAAATGCAATGCCAGTTTTGTATCAACCCAAGCATACATACGGCTTCCATAACTGAAGCATATGGAATGTTCTTCATTTGTTTATTCCCTTCCATAATTCCTTTTGGGGCATTGATTTATCATCTTTCACAAAATGGTAGCTATACTTGGTGAACAATCTTTCATCCGTATTCTCTCTAAAACCTTACTAATATAGAATCCTCGTGATAGACTTAAAATTCTTTTATATCTGTCCCTATAGATCCTTATGTTAATGACATAAGACATGTCACCTATATCTAATATATCAAAATTTTAGGGAGAAATTGTTTCACCTCATGTAGCAAACCCTCATCATTGGTTGCAAGTAAAAATTATCCATATATAGAAAAAGAAAAAAAAAATTATGCTCCCACTGACCTTCTGGTATATACATTAATCTATAATGTCCTCTACAAAACTAAATGAAGAGTTATCATTATGAAATACCACCATCAGGGTACTTGTTTCTATCCGTATATGGATTTCTTAAATTTGCATTCTAAATGCTCACCATTACTAGAGAAAACTCTTAATGGTTATTTATTTTAAACCAATTTCTCTAGATCTTTATTGAAATATATATATATATATATATTTTCACATCCATTTGTTGCAACCTTAAATCAAAATGTGCAATTAATGCCATAATAATATGAAAGGAATCTTTCTTAGACACAAGAAAAATTTCCTTATGCTCGATTCCTTTCTTATTTAATGAATCCTTTAGCATCGAGTTTTACTTCATATCTTTCGATGTTGCCCAATGAGTCATTCTTTATCTTAAAGACACATTTACAACATGTGGCAACTCGACAAGATCATAGACTCCTTAGATACCATAGAATTGAACTCACCTTTCATGGCATTGAATCACAAGTTTGATTCAATTTAAGGTTTACGAAAACGTTTCAAGGTCACTACTGGCTCAAATATTATAGTCCAACTTTATATAGATACTCCTAATTATCACTAAGAATTGCTAATTTCTTTATTCTAGTAGACCTTCTTAATGTTGTATCAACACTTTCCTGAGAAACATGTTGTTCAACTATTTATTCAATAATTTCAGGCATTACCTGAACTATTCGATCTACTGAATCATAATCAGCAAAAATGTGGAATTTCAATAATCGGTTGATCAACACTTGTTGAACTTAAAGAGTGTTATGAACAACCACCATTAATCACTTGAGCAGTAAAATTGAGCAACTAAATGATTTTTCTTTAGAAACAATGCTTTGTGTTAGATCGCTCCCGCTGATGAAGTAATTCTCAAGAAATTTTATATTTCTTGATTCCACAATCTTTATGTTATGAGATGGACAATTGAATCCATGTTTCATAGACCTTTCGACATATTCAATGAAATACCAACTAATGGTCTTTGGATCTATGTTCTTTTCTTGTGAATTACAAACTTTTACTTTAGACAAGCATCCTAAATGTATATATGTTGCAAACTCGATTTTCAAACTTTCCATAATTCAAATGATGTCGTTGGGACAAGCTTAGTTGAAATCAATTTAATATATATACGGGTAGTTTATGAGTTGTAATCCATAAGGATTTAGTGACATCAAGTCCATTAAAGTTCAGTTTCTTCTTTCTATCACACCATTTTGTTTTGGAGAACCAAGAATGATGTATTGGGTAATTATTCCATGTTCTTGAAGAAACTTCATAAATGGATCGAATACTTGTCCATCCTCAATATATCTACCATAATATACTTCACCCTTGTCTGTTATCATGATCTTAATTTACTTTCCATATTGTCTCTCTACTTAGCTTTAAGATTTTAAAATTTAATGCTTTGTTCTTGTCATGAAGCAAGTAGAGACACATGTATCGTGAGTAACTATTTATGAAAGAGATGAAATGTTTTGGACTATATGAATTCACATATGAATATATGATTTCTAATATGTTTGTATTCCTCTTTGCACCTTTCTTGGATTTGTTGGCTTGCTTTCACTTAATGCAGTTCATACAAGTGTTATAATCAGTAAAATCTAAAGTACTAAGTACTTCATCATTTACTAATCCTTAATTCTCTTTAGAGAGATTTGTCTTAATTTTCGGCGCCACTTTATAGAAGAATCTTTATTCATAACACAATATTTTATACTAGTATGAACATGCGTAACCTTATGAGTGGCATCCTTTTGTAAATTGATATTGAATGGACCATCAAACAACGTACCATTCCTAATAGGATTTTCCTTTTTTTTTTATAACTAAAGAAAGTTTTAAAAACTCCTAAAAGTACAAGTCTTGACACTGAAATTAAATTCCCAGAGAAAATAGGAATTTACAAGGTCTTCTCCAAATTCAAATAAGACCACTACTTATTATTATTTTTTTATTGCATGTTCAAATTGCCTTTATATGTGAACAAATCTTGTTTGCTGAATAGATATTTTGTTCACATTCTACTAATATCCTTAGATTTCACATACCTATAAGATATAAGAAATGTGCATTGTATAACAAAAACAATCCACTAAGAGTTATGATTGATACTTATCATATTAGATTCATAGCAAAAATGAGATTGAATTATTATTATTAATATTTTATTCTTTTCTTGTATTGGCAACAATGCACTTTCACTCATTTCCATTATCGGCCTCCCTTCTTCTTAAGCACACAAGGTCATAGATTTATTAATTGACCAATTTTCCTTATATATACTGTAAGATGTTGAAAAAGAGAGTTCATACTGCTATGAAAGAGTGATTAATTTATAGTGTACAAGTTAAGATTTATTTATATCAATCCCAAATGTCTTCGATTGAGCCATAGTATTCCTTGACCCCAGAATGTGTTTTCACACATTTTGTGAGCCTTAAGGATGTAAATTTTATTATTAAGGTGATGGCAAGTCCTTTATATGATGATGCATAATGCTCATCAACGACCTTTTAGTACTGCCTTGACATTCTTTATGCTTATTGATGGAACCTCTAATACTAGCATAAGTATTGGTCTTTATGATCGCCGTATCAAAATGATTACATCGGTCCCAATATTCTTTAAAAGCTCATTTTATTTGTATTGCTAGTGTTAGTAATAACAGGTTCGTCTTTTCTTATACCATAATCTATGTTTAACCATCAAATTTGTCCCCTCTAAGCTCAAGAATTTTGTTTAATGTTAGAGTAATTCATAGGTCATAAGCTGCAACAAGAATTTCATGCTTACATCTGTAATTTTTGAGACTAATAAACTTGTATCATGTTACCAATGTAAATCATGATTTAATATCTATGAATTTAGTGACATAGAACTTACCTGTGGGCTAAAGCTCTAATTTGATCAGATTCATTTAACTTTATGATAAATTATCAAAATTATCTTCTTTAGAACTATGAATCTAGTGACATAAAACTTGCCTGTGGACTGAAGTTTTAGTTCCATTATATTCTCATAACTTTATGACAAAACTATCAAATTATGTTCCTTTTCTTAATCCTTATGGGTAAATTAAGAAATATAATTTGATATTTTATCCTAATTAACCATATGAATATAATAAAAATTCTTGTGGGATAAAATCTATTATATCAATTATAATTAATTACAATCAATGCCCTTTTACTAAATGTGATCCTAAACCACTTAATATATAATTTTATATAATTAAGGTTGTTGTGGCTACATTCTAATTGATAAAATTATATGGATCATTAGACATTTTATTTTGTAATTTTGTTCATATAAATTGCATGAACTTAAAGCAATTTTAATAAATATGAACAAAAAAACCAATAATTTATGTACCAATATTCATCATGCATAAATTAAAAATTATACATCCAAAAAGCATAATTTAGCTCATTATTATACAAAATTTTAATGTACTAAATTACACATGCAACTTTATATTGTATGCATAATTAAAATCATGAATTACACATAATGAACAATATATGTACATAAATTCTTAAATTTATATCCATAGAAATTGTATAATATTCATAACATGTACCAAAATTATAAATATTCAAAGTTATGAATTTTTTCATAAATTATCCCGTAGTATGAAAAATTTCATAAAAATATCTAAATTATGGATATTATGAAATTTCACAAAATATTTCAATACTATGAAAAGATTTCAATCAATAAATTTTATGAAAAATTTTCCCCAATTATTGAAATACAAATTCTGGAAAAAATACCCAATTTTTTTTTATTTTGGATTTTTTTTTAATTTTCTGCTCCATCAAAATGACTTGTCATTTTGGGATTGAGGCCCAAAAATGACTTGTTGTTTTCAAGCTTTGAAACGATTCCCTCATTAAATCAAACGACTCGTAGTTTTTCGGATTGAACCCCAAAACGACTTGTCCTTTTCTTGAATGAAAACGTGCCCTTCTCATAATAAAACAACAAGTCATTTTTTGCCAAAGAAGACAAAACGACCAGTCATTTTTGCTGACTACTGGGCTCAAAATTCAAAACTGCGTATCGTTTTGAGTCATCTTCAACCTTGAATCGGGTCTTCTTGACCCGGTTATGACCCAGTTTAGACCCAGTATGAAACCCAACTGTTTCTAAGCCTTCTAGACACCCTTTTTTTCGTTTCAAATCACATAAATCTTAAAAATCTAATTTTTTAATGATTTCTAATCTTATGTTTGACTAAAAACTTCAAATTAAAAAACCCAATAATGAAAAATTTTTCTACCGAGTATGTTTTTCCAAAAACAATATACTGTTCCAAGCTTCAAGGTAAAGGTTTCATTGGCTCTGATGCCAACTATTAAAACTAAATTTATATGCGGAAACTTAAGACATAAAAACAATGCAGCGGAAACGTAAATTTGCGTACCTTCTGCCATTGAAGCAAAGCGACCTGTCGGTGTTCGTTGCACGACGTGGCTCCCCCCCTCCGGCTATAAGCGTCGCTGTCTTGTTTGGGAGCTTCTAGTGCTTCCTTTAACCCCAATGATGGTGTACACAAATCGGATTAAGAGCACCGGGGACCCCAAAACTTTTATTTGCAAAAACTTGCCTTATGTGCTCTGTCCATCAAAGAGCAACTCAACGTGCAGTTCTCATATTTATTGGCAATGAAACTGAATTGAATGCAATATATGGACCAAAAAACACTTTTCCTTAAAACCTGGAAAATGCATATTGAAGTTTCCTAGTTTTAAGGAAACGGTTTCCTGGTTTTAAAGGAAACGATTCCTACAGAAACAAATAACAATCTCATCGTCTTCGTCCCTTCTTCCTCGTTTGAACTTAGATTGTCGTCATGGAGGTTGGATTGGCTTCTTGTGGCGTGGATGATGGTTTGGTTGGTGGTTGTGGATGGAGATTAGAGTAGAGAGGTGAGGGATGGTAGAAATCCTTAGGAATGCATGTTGAAGTAGGTCATGTTCAAGTTTTTATCATTACTTTTTAGGCTTAAACAAGCAAAAAATAAAAATAAAAACAAATACGCAATTAATCTTAAAACGATGCCATGACTTTCATTCTTTCAATAAGAGGCTGGTTCATTTGTGACTTGATGATTAATTTAGATGTCCAAAACAAAAGTCGGTCCTGGGTTAATCTCTAACTTAGGCGTTAATTTTGAATTTTAGCCAAAAAGTAGGTTTCGAGGGTGAAGAGCAAACAACTTGAAACAACAAAGTAGACAGCAAACATCAGTACTTGATGATAGTTGTAACTAATTAAGCTAGGAAATAACCTTTAGGGGAAACATATGTTGATGAAGAGCAATAGGTTCTGTGACCCACTGAATGTAGTTGGATAATTACCGCTGAAATTGATCCTCTTTTTTTTGGAGTTTGCCGACGACACAACTAAGAATTCACTGAATTTTACCATTGCTCAATATTTAATTAATATTTGTTGCTTTTATTAAAGTTTATTTTGATTTTTTTTAATTGCTTAGAGAAGTCAGCTTATACGAAAAAATAAGTAGGCTGCCCTTTCTCAATTATCCACCATTAAAATTTCAGTCAATGGTCACCATTTGGTGAAGTATCAAAACAACAATATATAGGCGAAGTACTGTAGAAATACCCTATATAGATTTATATATATTAGAATTGTCTTAACTTCGGCCTGCCCATTTAGTCAAACTTAGGACGACACATTTCTTCTTGTTGCAGGATTAATGATGAACGGCTCTGATTTGAGAAAGGGTATGCCACAATTTTTTTTTTATGACTATAAGGGTGGTTTCAAGCCCTATAACTATCATATACAATTGCCTAGGCCAACAAAAGTAAAACAAAATGTAAATTAAATAGCAGAACTGCATTTGCATCTGTTGACAACTTCTATCATATCAGAGGTTCGAGTTGGATCGGGTGTACAACTATTGACTATGCGCCTTAAAATACAGACTCTTGAAAACTCTCGTCTGTTAGATGATGAAAGACTAGTTAGTCTCTTGTCATTCTTAGGAAGTGTTTTCCACCTGTGGGGCTAAAAATATTGGATATAATGGAGCCACCACTAGATACTTTTTAAGTATAAAAAAAGTTTTCTCACCATGTAATTCACCTAGTACTTTTACTTCTTCTTCATAACTATTTAGTCGCATACACATATGGTGATTACTGTAGAGGGCAAATTCTGAAATAAGATTTGTTCATATGGCCAATGACTACTTCCAGAAGTCAATCGTGTATCCAGAGTCAATTGGTCTCGAGTCAACTTGTAACAAGAACAACACATAAAGTGCAGTAAAATATATAGACACAGATTTATAGTAGTTTACCTTCCGAATAGAGGCTACGTGCACCGTAGGGTCTTATGGTTTCACTATATTGAGAAAAAGTACTATGGTCAAGTGTTGAGAAAATGAGAGAGTGAGGAGAGGTATTAGGGAGAGAAATTAGAGAGTGGGAATGAATATGTGAGATACAATGTGTCCAAATTGTGGGATCAATCCTGTATTGATAAGAAATAGATTGAGCCTCATAGTTTCATGATTCTTGAAGTGATTCCTGTTTACTGGATAAAGGGCAGTTTTTTTCATTTGCTTCTAGTTGACTTTCTCATTTGCTTGTTTCCTTATTTGGTTGACATTAATTCCACTTCAAGCTTGATCCGATTCTTGTTATTATTTCCAGATTTTGTTAATTTGGTCTTCGTGGAATCCAAGAATAATCCTTTCTTGATTTATCCTAGGTAGGACCCACAAGTTTGCAATCGACTATTGCCTCTGGTCACCTTATCTTCTCTAGTTGATTTAGTCACTCGAGAATTTTCGACGACAAGCTTATATACGTCTGATGAAGATTAAGGTGTTAATGTTACCTATAATAATTACCATATCTTTTCATGGAATGCCTTATTACATCAATAATTTATAATCCCAATCACAAACATGTTTTCCTGAAACAATCTCACAATTTTATGTACTTCCTCTTAGTTTTAGTGCTCTAAGGATTAAATATTATCGTTATATTTAGTGGATATTTCATCTCAATAAATAATAATTGTTACATATATTGCATGTTGAATATATAATTCTCTTGTTTACTTTTATATTGTTGATTGTTTGACAAGTAAACAAAAACATTGTGACTATTAAAATTGTCTTGAATCGTGCATTTATAAGGTTTATATACAAGTAAATATGTGTTAGGATATATGCCTATAATTATCTATATGACCTTGAATATTATATATAAGTGCTATATTCAAGAGGATATTATTTGAGGATGATAATTAAAATAGTCAGTAATATATAATTAATTAATCAACTATATGAAATCTTCAATTGAGCGATACTAGTGCAAGTTATTTCCATTGAGAATGGAACAGTCTTATACTATCCGTTAATGTAGTAAGTCATTGTAGCGCCCTCTTATAGATGTCACAGATGTCGTTATATTCATCCTTGTTATTGTTAATTAAGATAAACTATTTAAATTTAAAAACATAATTTGATGAACATATCCCTAGGATCCATACATATATATTTTTTATATAACATTTATAAATATACAATCATATATTAAAACTACTCATATGTATAATTTTTAAATAGTTTGCCAATTCCAAAACAATGAGACCATAATTTAAATAAAATTTAAAACAACTTTAAAATCTGTTCAAACAGTTTGGTAGGCTAAACTTCGGACATCAACAGGCCGAACATGACCGACAATCTGAACTTCAACCACCGGCAGGCCGTCCGAGGCATTGCAAAACAAGGGTTTTAAAACACTTAGATCGGTAGGCCAATATAGGGTAATCGACAGGCCGATCTTTTGCAAAATCAATACAATGGAAAAATAAGTCTTTTTACTTAATAGTGTAAAAATTTAACAAACAAAGAAATAGAAACATAGTTCAGAAACTTTGAAAATTTTCTATCTTAACGTTCTTCCGTTTCAATCCATCGTTCCTTGCTCACATGTCTGTCCTTGCCCTCCACCTATTTCATGATCCTCTTTCCTTTATCTACAACATGATCATAAACTAAGTAAGTAAAAGCTTAGTAAGTACACTTTCCTATCTCACAACTTAAAACATTTTATGAACACCTTATGAAACATCATAATCATAATCATCATTAACATAATAGTGCACTTGGCACAGTTTCATACCGAACATATCTTTCATTATCATTAGCCATATTAAAACTTCATTCATTTTATCTTCGGGGGCCCAAGTGTTGCACCATTATCATCATCGTAGGGGCGCCATTATGAGAGCAGAGGGGTAGCTAATCCTAAACCAAACATGACAAGTCCAACTTTGGACATCATAAACATAGACATAAATATAAACATAGAGTGTGCAACATATATAGATATGCTTTTAACATACTCAATCATTGAAACATTAGTTAAACCTTCTTGTTGCAACAAGATTTTTTTTTTTTTTTTTGAGAAAACAATATATAAAAACAAACTTAAAAATTATCATAAAATATATTCTCAAAACTTTTTTGTAAACTTTTATCATGTTGCAGGTTAGAATGTACTTACTTGACACTACAACAAATTTGAGATTATACGACCTTTATTTAACAACCGTTTCTCAAAAACTGTTGTGAAAAGGTGAAAAAAACACTACGAGTTACGCCTGCGAACATGAAAACTATAGTGGTAAGTGTGGGAGCTACCACGACGGTTTTTTAAAAATTTGTCATCGTAACTTATACTTACTACGACAGTTTTATAAAAAACCATCATGGTAGCTCACTACTAGAATCTTGAGATTATACTACCCTCATTTAACAATGTTTTTTCAAAACCCGTCGTGGTAAGGAGAGGTAAAAACATAAAGAGTACGCCTAAAAATATGAAAACCATCGTGTTAGTGTGCGGAACTTTTCACGACGGTTTTTACGATAGGTTAATTTGGGCTGAGGATTAAAACTTTCCAATAAGGAACCTTTCACGACAGTTTTTATAAAGCCCGTTGTGAAAGGTTCTACATCTTGGCGTGTGCTTAAATTTGTGTGAAGGACTAAAAATTTTGAATATGCAGACCTTTCACGATGGTTTTATAAAAACCGTCGTGAAAGGTTTTGTATCTTGACGCATGCTTAAATTTGGGCGGGAGGACTAAAAATTTTAAATATGTTGACCTTTCACAACGGTTTTTATAAAAACCGTTGTTAAAGGTTTCGCATCCTAGCGCGTGCTTAAATTTAGGTGAAGGACTAAAAATTTCGAATATAGGACATTTTACGACGGCTTTTATAAAAACCGTCATGAAAGGTAATATGGGACCTTTCATGAGGATTTTTATAAAACCGTCATGAAAGGTTGCATCTTGGTGCGTACATAAATTTAGATGAAGGACTAAAAATTTTGAATATGGGACCTTTCACAATAGTTTTTATAAAAACCGTCGTAAAAGGTTCCACATACTAAAAATTTTGAATATCAAGACCTTTCACAACGGTTTTTATAAAAACCATTGTTAAAGGTTTCGCATCTTGACGTGTGCTTAAATTTGGACAGGGGACTAAAAATTTCAAATATGCTGACCTTTCAGGACGGTCTTTATAAAAACTGTCGTGAAAGGTAAATTTGGTTGGGGGACTAAAAATTTTGAATATGGGACCTTTCATGACGGTTTTTATAAAAACCGTATAAAAACCGTCGTGAAAGGTTCTGCATACTAAAAATTTTGAATATCGAGACCTTTCACGATGGTTTTTATAAAAATCATCGTGAAAGGTTCCACATCTTGGCACGTGCTTAAATTTGGAAGGGGACTAAAAATTTCAAATATGTAGACCTTTCACGACAGCTTTTATAAAAACTATCGTGAAAAGTAAATTTGGTCGGGGGACTAAAAATTTTGAATATGGGACTTTTCACGATGGTTTTTATAAAAACCATCGTGAAAGGTTCCGCATACTAAAAATTTTGAATATCGGGACCTTTCACGATGTTTTTATAAAAACTATTGTGAAAGGGTTCACGTGCACCTTTCACGACGGTTTTTATGAAAACCGTCGTGAAAGGTTGCGCCTTACATTTCACAATAGTTTTTATAAAAACCGTCATAAAAGGTTTCGCATATTAAAAATTTTTAGTCCCTACCCAAATTTAAGCATGCACCAATGCCATGGCCTTCCCTATTTATTCAAAATTTCTCCAACTCAAACCCTCTCTAACTCTTAAACTTGCTTCTCCCTCCCCTTTCTCTCTCTAACTCCTCCCCCCCATAGCCTAGCCATCGATGAACCCAGCCACCCATGACATTCCATGAACTTTGACATTCTCCTGTCACTCTCTCCATGACCCCACCATCATTGGACCCAACCCTTAACAAACTTGGCGCTGTTTTAGCCATTCGTCCTCGTCCTTTGACATTCCACCGACTCCACTGTCGTTTGACTCCTCCCTTAACGTGCTTTTGACTCCATCGCTAATGGAAAATTTTAAACCATTAGTTTTAGTTTTAGTGCTATAGTTAGTTCTAAACTTAGTATTATTTGGTTATTTTAGTGTTACTTAGCTTTAGTTTTAGTTTTAAAATTACTTACATTACTTTGTTATTTGCCATTTAGTATGTGTTACTTGTATTTAGTGTTTGAAAGAACTTTGAACAATCTTTAGCATTTTGGCATGAGAATAGGTTACTTTTTATGTGTTTATGGTGCCTAAGTATTATTGTGATGCCCATTACATGTTTGATGAAAAGCTTCTATGACTATGTGTTTGTGCTTTAGTTAATTAGTTTTATTTTCAATATTTTTGTTATCATTTCTTTACCTTACACATAAAGACATGGACTTAGACACCAAGAATCCATCAACTCTTGTGCAAGCATAAAACGAGTACATGATTTTACAATGTAAATATATATATATATATATGATTTTGTAAAAATTTCATAGTTCAATGTAATTATGTGATTATGAAGTCAAGGCTTTGTATTAATGGTGAAAATATGGGACTATTCATATTATGGGAGACCAAAAATTTTGGTTTTCTTTTAGCTTCAGACCAACTTTTTCACGACGGTTTTTATGAAAACTATCGTGAAACAAAGCCTTACACGACGATTGTTAAGAAAACCATCGTGTAAGGCATAGCATACACAACTATTTTCATAAAAACCATCGTGTAAGCTTAGCCTTACATGATGGTTTTCATAAAAACTATCGTGTAAGCTTAGTGTAAGGCTAAGCTTACACGATGGTTTTTATGAAAACTGTCATGTAAGCTCAACGTTTCACGATGGTTTTTGGTGAAAACTGTCATGGTAGCCTCATCCCAAGATCCTAGAATCCCACCAAAATAAAGATTCCACGATTGTAAAAAACTGTCATGAAAAGTTTTGTTGGTACCACGATTGATGAGTACACGATGATTTTTTAACCGTCGTGAAAACATTCCACGACGGTTTTAAATCGTCGTGTAATCTACAGTTTCTACTAGTGTGACTTGCTTACTTAAACCTTATTTTAGATGATATCGCCACGGTCTCGATGTACACACTTCTTATTTATCATGTTGTAGGTCAAAATGTACTTATTTGACTTGCTTACTTAAATCTTATCTTAGATGACATCGCTGCAGTCTTGATGTGCTCACTTCTTAGTGTGTTCATGTCATACATCCATATACAAAAAAAATAAATAAATAAATTTCATTCTCATGAAATCATCCAAAACCATATGACATTATTCATACTTCCATCTCAAGATACAAGAGCATAAATACACTTTACTAACTTATAAATATTCATGCAAAAACTACAATACTAATACCTGCCTGACCCTTATGTATTCATAATTTAATAACTCACAATTCGTGTATAATTAAGACATGAGATTTTGCAGGGACATAATTAACATATATATGAATTACCCTAATTTTTCTTTAGCCATAAAAATTTCATTAGACAGTTAAAATAAGTCACACTACACACAACACAAAAACTACCAACAACAACAAAATAGTGAGCAGCCCTAACAAACGCTCATTAAATAAATTATCTATATCCTAAAATAATTTCATAAAATTTCTGCATACAATAGACACCTAAAATATAACATATCCAAAATTTAAATTCAAATAAATTTTCAACAATTCAAAACATGCATTAGAATTCAGAGACAAAAGAAACCTTAACACATAAGGCAATGAGCAATACAAGATCATCATACTCAAACAATTAAAATAGAATTACTTTGACCCTAAAATTTTTATGCCAACCTATTAACATATAGATACAGTACCACAAAAAGTTTCATTAACAAATAATCCATTTGTTCATACAAATAGGTCACACAAGAAAGAAGTCCAGAATTCACTACATAGGCAGCCATAAAACCTAATCTTAAATAAAGTTCAAGAACTCATCAAATATTCATCAAATCACCATAAAAGTTTTTAGATCATAACCTAACATATGTATGAATATTTTTGCAAAATTTCATTCAAATCACAATTTGTTTGCCGCTTGATCATAGATTGCATTTTTGTGAAACATTACCAATCAACAACAATTACACCATGAGTGGCAGAGAATAAAAATTTAATATCATAACATAGAAATTTTGAAATGGTGTGAAATTTTGATGAATATCATATAACATATACATAAATATCATAATAAAATTTCAGAGCAAATAGAAATTTGTAGACAAAGTTATAGGGGTCGGATTATAGAGAGAATACAATTTCAAGAATAGTCTAGAATAAGTTTCTTACCTCAAAACAATTCTTCTCAAGTTGATCTTCAAATTAGTCTAAGCAAAAACCCAATAATTCATTCAAATATTTGCAGGAATGTAATGGAGAAAAGGGAAGAAAACGTGTAGAGAGAAAGAGAGTGTCTAAGAAAAATTTAGAGAGAGGGAGAGAGAAAAATGATTTTAGAGAGGGAGGAAGGGTGATATGCATGTAAATGGAGAATGGTGTGAAAAGAAAGTAATATTCTCTATATTTGAAGCATATTTTCTTTTCAAAAGATGAGGTATGTGTGTAGGGGTGGAGTGAGATAAGGAAAAAGTCTAAGATTTGCTATAACTACCAAATCTTATCTTTTCAAATTAGGAAACCTTATCACAAAAAATCAAATCTTCTCTTTTAAAAAGTCAAACCTTCCCTATTCATGGATAACAAAGAGATAAAATATATCTATTATTTAGAATTTTCCCAACTAATTAAATTCATCATCAATGCCCTAAAATTTTGGAATTAGTTGCTAACTTCTCATTAGGCACATTCAACCTACCGATGACTTAATTCGGCCTATCGAAGTTGTAAGTTCGGCATGCCGTTCTAGAAAATAAATTGGGAAGTGCAACTTTAAAGATACCAAAAATAAAATATTAAATATTTATCATGCATGTATTATAAGTGACATGAACACCTTGAGCACATCAATTTCATGTGACTGTCACCTGTGATAATACTCAAATAAATGGTCAGTAACATTATTTCATATGAAAAAATACTTAACATCATTAAATGTCTATCATTAACCGTTACATGAAAAATAGCGGGTGTTACAATTTCCCCCACCTTATAAGAGTTTTGTCCTCGAAACTCAGAATAGTTGTGGGTATCTAACCCTCATGTCGTCTTCATGTTCTGATGTAGCTTCTTCCATTTGGTGATTTTGCTATAACACCTTGACCAAAGGAATCTCTTTATTCCTCAAGATTTTAGTCTTCCAATTTAAAATCTCCATTGGCTTTTCTTCATAATTGAGGTCTTCTCGTATTTCAATCACCTATGGCTTAATTACGTGCCTACGGTCTAGGACACACTTCTTAAGCATTGAAACATGGAACACATCATGAATAGATGACTTCTCTGATGGCAATCTCAACTGATAAGCTACTTTGCCAATCCGCTTCACGATTTCATATGGTCTGATGAATCTCGGGCTTAGCTTGCCTTTCCTTATAAACCTCATAACTCCTTTAATCGGTGCCATCTTTAGGAACACAAAATTGCCTATAGTAAATTTTAAGGGCCTTCTTTTTTTATCGACATAACACTTTTGATAGCTTTGAGCGGTCTCTATTCTCTTTCATATCAACTTAATCATCTCAGAAGTCTAGTTAACAAAGTCAGTCTTTTCTCCATTAATGCTTTCCATTATCTTTTTTCTAGCTTCATTTCAACATATAGGCGACCTACATTTCCACCCATA
This sequence comes from Artocarpus hirsutus, assembly GCA_946598075.1. Taxonomy (NCBI): domain Eukaryota; kingdom Viridiplantae; phylum Streptophyta; class Magnoliopsida; order Rosales; family Moraceae; genus Artocarpus; species Artocarpus hirsutus. Next base: position 16,323 of record CAMOHE010051228.1, read on the forward strand.
TAGGGCCTCATAAGGTGCCATTCCAATTGTCGCCTAGTAGCTGTTGTTATAAGTGAATTCTGCTAACTGTAATATTTTACTCCAGCTAGTCTTGTAATCGAGAGTATAGGCCCGAAGCATATCTTTTAAGAATAAATTTGTTCTCTCCATCTGGCCATCGATATGAGGATGAAAGGCCATGCTAAAATGCAATTTAGTTCCTATAGCAGTCTATACACTTTTCTAAAACTTGGGCGTGAACCTGCCATCATAATAAAAAATGATAGACTTAGGGATTCCATGAAGTCACACTATTTCTTTGACATAGAGTTTTGCTAACCGCTCCATAGAGTAAGTGATTTTAATGGGGATGAAATACGTTGTCTTCATTAGTCAATCGACAACCACCCAAATGGCATCAAATCCATTCATAGTCCTAGGCAAACCAGTAACGAGATCCATTTCAATTTCTTCCCATTTCCATTTTGATATCTGAATTGACTATAAATCGCTACCAGGTCTTTGGTGTTCAGCTTTAACTTTCTAACATGTCAAGCATTTCTTCACGTACATTGCAACGTCATGTTTCATTCCAAACCACCAAAACTATCCCGTAGATCGTTGTACATCTTTGTTGCACCTAGATGAATTGAATAAGGAGTATCGTGAATTTTCACTAAGATTCTTTTTCTTAAACCATCAACGTTGGGAACACATAAGCGGTTCTTAAGATATAGGGTTCCATCATCCGCAATACAAAACTCTTCACATTTTCCTTTCTTGATTTCCTGGTTAATCCTTGCAAGGCTTATATCTTCTTCTTGCTTACTCTGAATCTCATCAAATAGAGATGGAGCTAGAGTTAGTGTTGTGAGTTGCCCTGTTATGATTCCAAACCGAAGTCTAGAATTTCCTTCCTCAAAAACTGAGACATTGCTTGTAATGACATCAACATGGCATCAGTCTTCCTACTTAGAGCATCAGCCACTTGATTAGCCTTTCTTGGATGATAAAGGATTTCATAATCATAATCCTTCACCAATTCTAGCCATCTCCACTACCTCATATTCAGATCCTTTTGAGTGAAGAAGTACTTTAAACTTTGATGATTAGTAAAAATCTTACATGGAACTCCATACAAGTAATGTCTCCATATCTTCAGCGCACAACCTACGGCCGCCAATTCAAGGTCATGAGTAGGATAGTTCTTCTCGTAGTCTTTTAGTTGTCTTGAAGCATAAGCGATCACTCTATCACTCTGCATTAATACAGCACCAAGGCCCATCTTAGAAGCCTTACTGTAAATTACAAACCCATCGTTTCTTTCAGGAATAGCCAAGACCGGAGCTGTAATTAACCTTTTTTTTAGTTCTTGGAAACTCTTCTCGCACGCATCCGACCATTCAAGCTTATTTCCTTTGTGAATTAGATTTGTTGGAGGCGTTGCTATCTTAGAAAAATCTTCCACAAATTTCTGGTAGTAACTAGCCAGACCTAAGAAACTCCTTATCTCACTTGCATTCTTTAGTTGTTTCCAATTAAGAACAGCTTCAACTTTAGTAGGATCCATCATTATTCCATCCTTCGATACAACATGCCCTAAGAAAGATATATGTTAAGCCAGAATTCACACTTCGAGAACTTTGCATACAACCCATGTCTCTTCAAACTCTCCAACATAATCCTCAAATGCCCAATGTGTTAGACGTGTTTGCCCTAAGGAGTAAAAATGTAATATGTTTTTTGGAGACATTTTTATCAATAAAGAATTTATTTATTATTAATATACCAAATCTTGCCCTCTTTACATTCATATTTGTTGAATGTATGTTAAGCAAACAATAGTCTGAGACTATCGGTCTAAACCTTTAAGAATTGGGCATATGATGAACAGATTATGAGGAAGACATGACTCTTAAGGTGACAGTCCAAAACATAAGATTCGCAATCGAGGGAATAAAGTTGGGCACTTTATTCATGTAGAGATTGTTATGTTGTCTATATCCCTATTGGGAGATGGTTTGTCTTGACCATTGGAGGTGGACTCCGTGAATAGAAACATTGGCACGTTGTCATAGGTGAGATGTGTTGGATCAGGATATAAAGTGAATTGATTTGGATTAATAATTCTATCTCAACAAATCAATTCACTTTAGACAATCATTTGTATTGTATCTTAATCCTGAGATGAATAGTGGGCCTGTTGTCTTGACTTGTGTCTTTTGATGTACGAAAGGGTGACACCACATTTTAATAGTGGTATGCATGCTGGTACGTTGGAGGCATGACTCTTGATAGCGCAGACCTGTTATTCATAGATATGGAATCCATAGCTCCTCTTTAAGAGTAATGATATTCTCTTATATGCGTTATCCTGTAATTGAAAAACTGGAGCGCTCAACCTTTTGGATACATAGGTGTAATTGAATGGTATACTGTCTTTGGATAGTAAGTTTTTTTATGGTGAGATAATAGAACATATGATAAAAATAATCGGGAAGGTAAGACAGAACTTGTCCTTAAGCTGATTATGGATAATCCTATGGGGATACGATACACTATGATATGTCATGGAGACTTACCTACATGGGCTTTGTAATTCTGTATAGTTCAAGAGTGAAGCTCCAAGCTTTTGTGGAGTAGCATTGGAGTTGATAATTATGAAATATATATATGGGATATTGGGTTTCATAATTATCAGGAGCTTGAACTATATAGGTCCATCAAGTACCTTTTGCTAGCTCACAAAATCTTGTAATAATACAGTATGCTTTTCCAATAATTAGTGACTTATGTCAGATTTATTAGATTGGTTGAAATTCAGAAGAATCAAATAATTCATGTTTGTTTATTAGTTGAATTAATTTTGTGACAAAATTAATTCAAGATAAACTTGTTGAATTATTGGGATCGGATAATTCTGGCCTATTTATCAGTTGATTTAATTTTGAATAAATTAAATCAAGATAAACTTGTAGAATTATTATGAATTCATTTATTTTCCTAGAGATTATCTAGATAAAATTGTTTTAATTAGATAACTTTTCTCTTAGGTTATTTGAATTAAAACTGAGACTTTATCCTATAGAATTTCAGGTGAAAAATAAAAGATTTGCTGAGATTTTTTATCAACAGTTCAGCACGTCAATTTTGAAGTTTGGCCTGTCGTTGGGACAACTTTGGCCTGTACGTTAGACAGATCGGCTTGCCTATGCGTGATAAAAAGATCACGTATTTTCACGTAGATTTTGTTAAATATTGATCCGAATTTGATTCAGATTTGAATTTTGAGGCATTATTAGATAAGGACTGACTTTTGGACCTAACCTCTATAAAAAGGGAATGAGTCTCACTATTATTTAGATCAATTGAGAGATTAAGAGTGATACTCTACCAGTGAGATTCTAAAACTCCCTGAGAGCTCTTGTTCACAAATTACGAACACTGGCTTTGGGTTCTCTCAATTGGTTGAAAGGAGAGTCACCTGGTGGAAAAGCTATACATGTGAGCCCACACTCACTCTGGTCATGGATAGAGAATAGCAAAGAACGCCAGTTGGTTGAGGTCCTTTTGGAATGTTACTTCTCTTCACTAATTGCTGGAGCTTTTTGGCACACAAAGGTTAGTAAGATCTAGTTAATTTATGCATATAGCATGTCAAACTTATGTTTTTGAAAAATACTCTAATATAAAATTTTTAAAATTCTATTGCGTACTATTTTTCCAACACAGCATGTTCTTCCTGACTCTTTGAATAAACAAGATTATCATAAACACAATAATAAATTTATCGAGAAAATCTTTAAACACCCAATTCATCAAGTCCATAAAAGCTGCAGGTGCATTCGTTAGATCGAAAGGCATAACCATGAATTCATAGTGACCATACCTCAACCCAAAGCCTATCTTAAGGATGTTTCCTTCTTTTATCTTCAACTGGTGATATCACGACCGTAAATCAATCTTTGAAAACACTGATGCACCCTTAAGTTGATCAAACAGCTCATCAATTCGGGGCAACTGGTACTTATTTTTGATTATCACATTGTTTAGCTCTCTATAGTCGATACAGAGTCTCATAGAACCATCATTCTTCTTGACAAATAAGACTGGTACTCCTCATGGTGAGTGACTAGGTCGGATAAAGCCTTTATCGAGAAGTTCTTTTAATTGAGAATGAAGCTTTTTCAATTCCGCTGGAGCCATTCTGTAAGATGTCTTGAAAATTAGGTCGGTGCCTAGAGCAAGCTAGATCTCAAATGTGATATCTTTGTCCGAAGGTAGGCTTGACAGATTATCTAGAAATACCTTTGGAAATTCTTGAACTACCATAACATCGTCAATCTTTGCTTTCTCTTTTGGACTTTTGTCTACAATGTTTGCCAAATAACCCATGCAGCCGCTTACTAACAACTCCCTTCCTTTCATGGCTGACAAAAACATGTTCAGCTTCTTTCTAGACTTGCCTAGGAACATGAACTTTTGTTTACCTTTTGGATGAAAAATCACCTTTCGTTTTTGGTATTCGATGGAAGCATTGTACTTTCTTAGAAAATCCATCCCGAGAATCATGTCATAGTCATACATATCGATTACAATAAGATCAATAAAGAGTTCCCTTTTAGAAATCCATAGAGGAACTGCACGCAAATAATGCATAGACATTATTACTTCCCTAGAGGGTAGTATTGTAGTGAATCCCTGTCTCATAGATTCTAAATGTGCTCCTAACTTCTTAGCAAAGGATGATGATACAAAAAAATGAGTGGAACTTGTGTCGAAAAGAGCATGTGCATTAAAAGAGAGACTTGAAATTTGACCTGTGACAACATTAGAGGCTTCAGCAGCCACTTGTTCTTCGTCATTGCATGAATGCAGGCATTGGTAGGTGGGGCTTCAAGTCTTCCCTAATTAATCAGCATCCTTCTAAGGTAGCTTGCATCTAATGGAGTTGAGCACGAAGAGCTTTTCACTGAGTTTGGACATTATTCTGGTTGGGACAGTTCTTAGCAAAGTGGTCTTCAAGTCCACATATGAAACACTGGTTTGTCCCTAAATGACATTCACTTGGATGTTTTCTCCCATACTTGGTGCATGGTTGAATATACGTATTATTCTTGTTGTACTGTCCACCATTCTACTTCTTATTGCCTTGGCCCTGGTGGTTCTGGAAGTTGCACTTCTCCTTGTTGTTCCTCCAGTTCTGGTCGTTGTTGTTGTTGTTTTTGCCCTGAGGTCGGTTCTAAGTATTTGCATTATTCACCAATTGACCTGCTTGAGGTTGGTTTCTTTTCAGCCTTGACAAGTGGAATTCAGCTCGTTGCGCCTTCAAGACAACCTATTCCTAGTTTCTGGGTGGACTTGCCCCATCAACTATTGCTCTAATCTCTAGCCTAAGGACTCTGATCAATCTTTTCACCCTTTCATTATCATCACTAACCTTCCCTAGCAAAGACGTGCCAACTAGTTGAATTTAGCCACCACATTGGTAACTGATATGTCTCCTTGGCTCAAGTTCTCAAACTCATCGTAATGCTTCTGGGTAATGTTCATGTGGACGAACTTCCTGTTGAATTCATGAACAAAATTAGCCCATGTCATCTCGTCTACATTCTTGCTTTGTTCGATTCCGTCCCACCAAATTCTGGCCTCCATGGTGAGGCAGTACGAAGCACAGAGGACTTTCTCATTATCAATGAAACCTATAAGCTTCAGAGTGGCTTCAATTGTCTTCAGCCATCATTGAGCAACTAGAAGATCCTTAGAACCTTCAAAGTTTGCTGTCTTAACCCTCTTCCATCTTACTAGCAACGGTTCTTGGTAGGCGGGTCTTGGTTCTGGTGCAATAGCTAGGACTTCTTCTCTTCGGGGCTGAGGAGGAGGAGGTTGTATGTCATTTCCTGGTCTTTCACCTCCTTGACCATTAGCTCTTAGTTCCTCGGTCCCCCTTCTTTGCTCTTCAAGTTGCCTTTGCGATTCAACAATAATTGTTAGTAGTCTTGCATCAGTTGAGTTGTCATTAGCCGCAGCGGCTTGAGCACGTGTTTGGATTCCTCTACGACAGTTCTTCTTTGATTTCCTAAAAGAATTAGGAGCTTAGGGATAATCTTCCAATTTATGAGATAGGATTTCACTACTAAGTTATGCACAAGGACATTTATGATTGTACAACAAAATCTTATGCTTATCATCAAACTTAAATTCATAACAATTAACTTAAAATATACTTACTTAGAGGACTTGAACTAATGTGTGGCGATATGAATTGAAAACAAAAATTTGCTATGATGCCAAAGCTTGTAGTGCCCCCTTACAGATGTCACAGATGTTGTTACATTCATCCTTGTTATCGTTAATTAAGATAAACTATTTAAATTTAAAAGCATAATTTGATGAACATATCCCCAGGATCCATACATATATATATATTTATATAACATTTATAAATATACAATCATATATTAAAGCTACTCATATATATAATTTTTAAATAGTTTACCAGCTCCAAAATAATGAAACCGATAGACGCGTGAAAGTGAGAGAGAGAAGGAGCCAAATAAAAAGAAGAAAGAGATGGTGAAGGAAAAAAGGTAGGAGGGGAGTAGGTGAGTTCTAGTCTCATTTAGAGACTTTCATGCCATATAATGCCAAATGACATTTCATAAATAAATGAAATAGCAAAGGTATTTTGGTAAATTTTAGATGCAACAAAATTTTACGAAATCTTAAATTAGCACACTTTAAAAATTAAATTATATATAATTATACTGGTTAAAAATAATAGGTGTTACAATTCAATATATACACATAAACTATAAATATCACAATTCAACCATAATAGACAAAAATAAATTAAATACTTTATTCTTATTATCATTTTTGACATGAATATTTCGAGCACATCGATCCCTTGTGGCCGTCACCTACGACATTACTAAAAAAAAGTTAATTTACTTAACATAAATAATAATAGCACTTAAAATATTACATTCTAAAGTTATATTAATGTAAGTACCTATAGAAGAAAACGATAGGTGTCACATCCACCTCCATTCCCATGTAGCCCAACCCCACCCACCCCCATCAACCTTGTTCCAGTCGAGCCCAACCACTACCGTCAATGGCACCCCAATCAAACACCCCACCCCACAACACCTCCCCCACCTCCCCCCCCCAACACCCACAAATGCCCTATCCCTCTTACCAACAATCACCCTGTCGACCCTCTTACTTTGTCGAACCCCCTACCCCGTCATAGTCCTACTTAAAATATCACATTCTAACGTTATATTAATGTAAGTACCTGTAGAAGAAAACGACAGGTGTCACATCCACCTCCATTCCCATGGAGCCCAACCCCGCCCAACCCCGCCCACCCCCATCAACCTTGTTCTAGTTGAGCCCAACCACTACCATCAACGGCACCCCAACCCCACATCCCCCCCTCCCCCAAACCTACAAATGCCCTATCCCTCTTACCAACAACCACCCTGTCGACCCTCTTACTCTGTCGAACTGCCTACCCCGTCACAGTCCTACTCCCTCTGGCCTCCCACTTTGTCGCTCACCCATCCCCGTGCCCAACTTAGAGAGATAAGGTTTTTGATATGATTTTTTAATTTTTTTAATTTGATTTTTATATTTCAATTTTTATTTTAAGATTTTAAAGCTTGCATTTTTTTTATTTTTTCTCAAAAAAATTTGTTTTCCATTTATTTTTTATAATTTTGTTATAATTTTTAAATATTATTTGAAAAACAGATCACTAAGTGAGAGTGAGATTTTTTATTTTGTTGGAATTAGTTAGTTTTGTGAAAAAAAATAAACCATTTTTTTGTAATTGAATTATGGTTTTATTGGAATTAATTATTTTTTATTTTGTCATAAGTAATTTGTTTTAATTATGTTGAGATTGAAGTGTGCTTCTAAGAAAAGAGAAAAGAAAAGAAAACATTTTTTTAATCTTGTATTAAAGTGAAATTTATAATTACAAGTGAGTACAAATTATTAAAATCATTTTTAATATCAAAGAAAGGTAAAATCATTATTTCTAAGAGCATAAATAATTAAAATGTTTACTAATGGATGAAGTGACATTTTTGGCATTTTAAATAAAATTAACGGTCAACTCACGGTCAGCTCTCATGGTCAACAAATAGAGGGGGTTTCTTTGTAATTTTTTTTGTACAATTAGGGGATGTCATTGTGATTAGTTTTGGTCTAATATGTATCACTATAATTTGGATAAAACATAGAGGGTGTTGGTATAATTTACCCTGTTTGATTTTTTGTATAAATCCCTACATGTGGCTTCAAAGACTATAGAATATAGTTTCCATTAAAGAAATCCAAAGTTTTCAATGGTAATTCTTTTTGGGATACAACAATAAGGTGTTTTTCACGTAAACAAAGTGTGGCATACCTCTAATATGACTTATAAGAAATGATTAGTTATATGACCTAATAACAAATGATCGAATTGTGGTTTTTTTTCTTTTTGAATTTTTTTAGAAGGCAAAAAAATGTTTTGGAAAAAAAAAATGTAGGTTTGGTTAATTTGTGGGTGAAAAAAAGTAAAACTACACTATTAACGTCGATGGACTTTTTTGATATTTTTGATAAATAACAACATAAACCAACCGTGAAACTTCAATGGCCGAAAATGTTGACTTTTGTGGATAGTTGATGGGCCAAACCACCGCAAAGAATCTTTAAGCTCTGCCAACAGGAAATTAATTTTGTAGTCAATTCCTCTCAATATCAAGGTGGGAGCACAGTCCGACAATCTGTGTTGGTCGGAGTGGTTCATGCATCATCTTCTTCTTTTCTCTTTCCTATAACACGTTAACATAAATCTCCCCAACAACTTCTTTGTACCTTTTTTTCCCTTTTCATTTTCCGGTTTTATTTTCTTTCCATTTCACTTCAAGAGGCTGATGTTTTAAGGTTTGTACTGGAAACAGCTGTTTTGCAAATCAAGAAAAGGATTTATTTTTTTCTACTTTCTACCTTTTATGCTCTTTTCCTTTATGGAAAACTTCAACAAGCAACACTCCTCGATAGAATGACTTAAAAGAGTACCTTTCAATACATTGGTATGAAGCAAGTATGAAGCAAGGGCTTGTTTGGTATGCGCAATTAAATTTGAGTTATTTTCATAAATATTACTTTTTGAAGCAATTTATATTTATGCCACACAATTTAAAAAGGTGTTATGCCACAAACTTGGTGGGATATATTTTGTGTCTTATTAAAATATGTTTCATGTTTCATTTTTTTGTCCTATTTGGAGTATTTTGTATATCATTTGGATGTTTTTTGCGTCCATTTGAGATATCTTTCTTGTCCTACTAAGCCGATTTTGTGCCCTACAAGGATATTTTTTTCCTCTCTTTTTGTCTCGCTCTTCACTTAGTTGGCTCATCTCCAATCTACTAGTGACCTTATTGGACATTACCAACACTAGCAATATTGTCGATGGCGAGTAAATGCCACGAAAACAAAAAAAAAAAGTAGAAAAAAAGAAAGAAAACACAACAACAACAACAAACACCTTTAGCCACCACCAATGGCCAAAACAGCCGCTCATCCTCCGATACTGCCCACTGCAAAATGCTCTAACACTACCTACCTGTGATAAAACTCAATGGAGATGACCTTCAGTGACGACCAAATAGTGCACAGGACGACGGATCGTAGTGATTTTGGCCTCTTGACATCTTCTTTGATCTCAAAGGGAATAATCTGGCAACGTTGAATTCTTGGCAAGGAGGATGGTGAGCAGAAGCCGTGAGTTTGTCAGCATTAATCTTGTAGCGACTTAACTGTTTGAGCCATTACTTATGCTATTTCCTTAAAATTAATCTCACTTATGAAAATATGAAATATTTTTTTAAAACATAATTATATTACTTAGTAGTCACTATAAATATTTTAAAACACTTGTTTACTACTAATTACAATACATGTACTTAAACTATCTTGTCAAAACAATTCTAGCTTACTACTAGAACTTAGCATACTGTATAAGATAAAAAAAAAAACTTTCAAAAAGAAAAATTTAAACTACAATAGTATTCATAGCCCGTCCATCATATTTCTTCTACTGCTGCACCCAGCTCATCAATTATTCATGCCGGTCTCTTAATAGGATTTTCTACAGCATGAAGGAACTAGATAAACTTTTCTTTAGCATTTCCAAACATGTCTCACAAAACATCTCTAAAGGAATACTAGCAATAGTATAATCTATGGTTCTAATTATGCTTAATTATGAATATCTTATTATGATCCTTAATTTATGTTGAACTATAGGCCCAAGTATGCATGTATCAGGTACGTGAAATCATTGAACAATTAGATCATATCTTAACTTGACTTGATGCTCCTCTTGGGCCAAAGGCATTTAATCCTCACTTGAGTGTAGGCTGATATGACACTTAATCATCTTACCTTGATTATCTTCACTTGGAGGTTTACATTGATAGTCTTGTAAAATTAGTGTACATATTGTATGTCACTATTTGGTATCTAAAGTAATGGACATAACAAATGTAACCATAATCTAGCATGAATAAAGCATATGATAATCCTTTTCTTCATGCCATAAGTGAGGTTTGACACTTACTTGAATCTTGCACTAACATTTCCAATTAAATTCTTCCCCGTAATTAGTTGGCTCTACGTCCTGTTTACGTGACACCTGACTATTAGCTTGAGTTTATACTATCAGTCTATTTTTATACTACTTGACTTAGATATGCCTTAGTCAAATTTTTGGTCTCATATAAATTTTGCATAACATGGTTCATGATTTGCTTAAAAACGTTGAGCTTATTTAGTAAGCTTAAGGTCCAATTCGATAGTTTTGTGAAAAAGAATATTTTACCCTCGATGTGTAACGATGAAACTTACATTGCGATTACTTAATTATGTAATCTTATACTTAAAAATATCTTGTCATATATTACTTAGATTTTTATAATAATACTTTTTTAAAAAAACATAATAGTAGTTATTTAAAATTGATTCTATAAAACATTTCTTAATTTGAAACAGAACCCTTTTCTAAAACATTTCAAAATTAAATATTGTTATAAATTTTCTTATTTGAAATTTACATAGATTTTTTGTAGTATATTAAATATCGTTATCGACCATGGCTACATGACTACCACTTCAGTTTTCAAAACATACTTACATAAAACTATTGGAACATGCATACGTACTTCATTTTCAACGTATTGTAGAAGATTCATTAGGTAACGACATTACTTATATAGTCATTGCTTAACTATATAATCTTACACTTAAACATATCTTATCATAAATTATTTAGATCTGTGGAATAATTTTTTTAAACATGATGAAAATTATTTAAAACTTATTCTTTAAAAATTTCTTAATTTTAAAAAAAACCTATTTTAAAACATTTCTAAATTAAATTTCATTATAAATTTTCTTATTCGAAAATACAAATATTTGTTACAATATATATTCGAACATATTTATCTTGGAATCATCTTGACTAAGACTATATGACTACAAACTCAGTTTTCAAAACATACTTACATAAAACAATTTGATCATACATAAATTGCTCATTAAAACATACTACAAAAGATTCGTTGCGCAAGCGATATCTATTCCCATCTATACCATTCATCTACCACTTATTACAGCCCATCAAATGTCACTGATAGGTTTTTTATCTACAACATGAACATAACGGAATGTGCTTTCACTTTGCAAGTAGAAACTTACACTCATAAAATGTAATTTATTTATTAAATCATGCATGAGCTGATAATGCTTTCCTATCAACATATTATGAATTTATCTTGTCATACTTAATGGACTAGAGTGTTCATACCAGTTGAGTGCCATCTTCATGAAGTTAAGATTCGCGAGGTCTCCAATGACATAGAGATCGTAAAACTAATATAACTAAATTCCTCCCCATAGGTAGAGAAAATGGTACAACCCTCCTAACTTGTCTTGTCTTATTTGTTTCACTTATCTTATTATGTGTATGCAGTCTGACATGTTACTACATAGCATCATATGCTATATATCATAAACATACTTGACGTCAAATGAGTATTGTTGCGAATTCTGCACGTATACGGATCGTACAACTAATAAAGGGATCCAGAGTCCAGATATCAATCTCACCAAGATTGTACTACTTTGCATGAATTACTGAAATTGATTGACTCTGTGATTATTCAGATGACCGAATAAAGAAGTGAATAAAAGAAACTACTAACATGGCTAAACAAATAAAATAAGTAACGAAAACAAATAATTAAAAATGCTAGAGCATCAACTTCACCATAATTAATCTGCATTGATTTTATTATTAAGTGAATCTCATGATTAATAAGTTGATAATCTCCTAACTAACCTAATTACCTCACCCGAGTGTCAATTTAGATAACGTGCTCAAAAATGCAATTTGAATATCTCTATCTAGAATCAAGTAATTAAATGCTAATTATGCTCTAATTCTCATAATGACTACAAAGGGACGATAAATTTCCCAATCTTATAGTCGCCTAATATGCATTTCCCATTCTGCCTAGGCATGCACAGCATGCAATCGCATATTGTAGCCTATGCAAACATGCCTGGGTCTGGTTGGCAGCCCTTGTGTAGTCAACGCATATAGGCAGCACGCCTAGGCCTGTACTAGCATGCAGGCTCCCTTGGAGCCTCTTAATGCACCCTATTGTGCGCCCATGGCTACATGAGCGAGCCTCATTGCACGTGAAAATTGCATTTTAACTTCGATCTTGGTGTCAATTTTTCTATTAGACTCCAATTCATTAGTTCCCAACCAAAGAGAACCCAAAAATCAAAATACACAAAAGCTTGAAGATTTTCACAATTTTTAAGCTTAAGAATAATTGATGTATGAGTAAAATACCCACACATTAAATACCCCAAATTTAAAAATTTGCTTGTCATCAAGATAAACATAACAAACATAATGAAAACTAAACCAATGACAAAAATGAAAGAAAAACAAGTGTGAGTTTTGTATCTAATCGATAACCAGACAAACATAAATCCTAAAGCCATAAATTGCTTCAAAGCTCAAAGGAAATGCAAACCTTGAGAATATCTAGAATTTCAACAATAAACATTGGGTTAGCCTCATTCAAAAATCTCTAAGTGTAAATGTGTGTTGAATCACTCTTATTCTATGAATTAAACACTGGATAAACTTACGTGATTAGACGAACATTGAGAAATCTCTAGATAATGAAATTTGAAACTACCATAAGCTCATTGTTCGTGTTGCTCTCTATTAATATAGGTTAGCATGCCATTGAAGATTCAAGACTTTCAAGGCCTGTAATGTAAGGCTAGGGCGATGGGTAGATGATAAAAGAAAATTTTTAGCTTGGATCACCTCAGACATGCAATGCACCTTATGGACTTCACATGAATGAATGGAAACTTAGAACCAACTCCTTATTTGATCAATACTCTTTCATCAATCATTCGCATAAAGATAACTCATAAATGTACGTAAAAGCTCAAAACAATAAATTTACAAGAATTTATTGCAAAAAAAAGTACGTAGTGAAATTTTGAAATTTTTTATATCAGAGTATTTTTCAAAATACAAGTTTGACATGCTATATGCATAAATTAAATATATCTTACTAACCTTATTTGCCAAAAAACTCTGTAATCTGTGAAGAGAAGTAACGTTCCAAAAGAGCTTTAATCAACTAGTCTTCTTTGCTATTCTCTATCCACGCTCGGTGTGTGTGTGAGCGCACTCGTATAGCTCTTCCACTAGGTGACTCGCCTTCCAACCAATTGGGAAAACCCAAAGCTATAGTTTGTGATTTGTAAACAACAGCTTTCCAGGGAGTTTCAAAGTCTCACTAGCAGAGTCTCACTCTAGATTTCTCAATTGATCTGAATAACAATGAGTCTCACTCCCCTTTTATAGTGGTTGGGCCCAAGAGTTAGTCCTTATCAGATAAGGCCTCAAAATTCAAATCAGAATTAAATAAAAAACAATACCAAATAAAATCTACGTGAAAACACGTGATCTATTTATTATTCGGTTGGTAGGCCAAACTGGCAGATCGGTTTGTCGAGCTTACTCCATCGGCAGGCGAAACTTAAAGATTGGCCTATCAAACTTACTCTATCGGTAGGCCGAACTCAAAGATTGGCTTACTGAATCCTTGCAAATATTTTATTTCCCACCCAAAATTCTTGAGATAGAGCCTCAGTTTTAATTTAAATAAACCCAATAGAAAAGTTTTCTAATTAAAACAGTCGTATCTAGATAATCTATAAGAAAATAAATATTCTCGATAATTCAACAAGTTTATCTTGAATTAATTTATTTAAAATTAACCCAACCGATAAACAGATATAAATTATTTGATCCCGACAATTCAACAAGTTTATCTTGAATTAGTTTTCACTAAATTAATTCAACCGATAAACAGACCTGAATTATCCTGATCCTATAGAATTTTCAGCCAATTTGATAATCTGATATAAGTCACCAATTATTGGAAAAACATGTCGTATCGTTATAGGATTTTTATGAGCAAGTAAAGAGGATCTGATGGACCTATATAGTTCAAGTTCTTGATAATTATGAAAACCAATATCTTAGATATGTATTTTATAATTATCAACTCTAACACTACTCCACTAAAAGCTCAGAGCTGTACTCTCGAACTATATAGAATTATGAAGCCCATATAACTAAGTCTCCATGACATATCATAATGTATCGTATCCCTATAGGATTATCCATAATCGACTTAAGGACAAGTTCTGTCTTACCTTCCTGATTATTCTCTTATATTCCATTATCTCACCATCGAAAAACTTACCATCCTTAGATGGTATGTCATTCGGTTATGCCTATGTATCCAAATGATTGAGCGCTTTAGTTTTTCAATTACAAGATAACGCATACAAGAGTATATCAACTACTCCTGAAGAGGAGATATGGATTCCATATCTATGAATAACAGGTCACACTATCAAGAGTTATGCCTCTAACAAACCAACATGCGTACCAATATAAAATGTGGATCTCACCCTTTGGAGTACATGTGATTGATCTCAGGATTAAGATATAGTATATATGATTGTCTAAAGTGAATTGATTTGCCAAGATAGAATTATTAATCCAAATAAATTCACTTTATGTCCCGATCTAACACATCGTCACTTATGACAATGTGCCAATGTTTTTATTTATAGAGTTTACCTCCGATGGTCAAGACAAACCATCTTCTGTTAGGGATATAGACAACATAACAATCTTTACATGAATAAAGTGCCCAACTTTATTCCCTTGATTGCGGATCTTATGATTTAGATTGTCACCTTAAGAATCGTGTCTTTCGCATAATCTGTCTATTATATGCCCAATTCTTAAAGGTTTAGACCGACAGTCTCAGACTATTGTTTGCTTATCATACATTCAACAAATATGAATGTAAAGAGGACAAGAATTGGTATATAAATAATAAATAAGTTCTTTATTGATAAAATTTCTCCAAAAACACATTACATTTTTACTCCTTAGGGCATACATGTCCAGCAATTTTTCACTTGCACTAAGTGAGTAAATATGACAAATCTCACATCCCCATAGCTTCCATATGCCTTTCGAAGACTTTCCTAGTAAGTGTTTTCATGAATGGATCAGCTAAATTGTCCTCCGACGTGATTTTGCACATAGCGACATGCCTATCTTCTACAAAGTCCTTTATCACATGATAGTTTTGATCAATAGGCTTACTCTTCTTGTGAAATCTTGGTTCCTTAGCATTAGCTACTGCTGCACTGTTATCACAGTACAATGATATCACCTTAATCCATACTAGGAATTACCTCAAGATCCCCAACAAACTTATGGAGTCATACTGCCTCTTTCGAAGCATTACTAGCTGCCATATACTGGCCACCATCGTTGAATCTGAAGTGCAATCTTGTTTCACACATCTCCAACTAATAGCACTATCGCTCAGAGTAAACACAAAACCAAAAGTCGATCTACTTGAATCCAAACATGATTGGAAATCTAAATCAGTGTATCCTAAAGGAGTTAAGTTATCACCTGAATATACAAGCATATACCCTTGAGCACTTCTTAGGTACTTGAAAATATGCTTGACTGCAACCCAATGGTTTGCTCCTAGATTTGCCTAAAATTGAGTTATAATCCCGATCGCATAATAAATATCCGGTCGTGTGCAAAGCATGGCATACAAGAGACTACCCACTACCGAAGCATAAGGCACCTTTTTCATGTATTCTCTTTCTTCCTTAGACTTTGGAGAGACTATCTTAGAAAGAGTAATTCTAGACCTAGATGGTTGCCCACCTTTCTTGGAATCCTACATTGCAAACCTCTTGAGAATCTTATCTATGTTGCCAGCTTGGGATAAAGCTATCATCGTGTTTTTCTTACCCTGAAAAATCTGGATACCGAGAACAAAATTAGCCTCACCTAAGTCCTTCATGTCAAAGTGTTTGGTCAACCATAATTTGATCGATGACAATACCCCAACGTCATTGCCGATTAGTAGAATGTCATCCACATAGAGCAGTCGAAAAACCACATTCTCATCCTTAATGTGTTTGTATGCACATGGTTCGTCCACATTTTGTGCGAACCCATAAGTCTTGATCACTTAATCAAATCTTATGTTCCAAGAACGGGAAGTCTGCTTAAGTTCATATATTGACTTAAGCAGCTTACAAACCTTTCTCTTCTAACCCTTGATTTTGAACTTGTCTGATTGTTCCATATAAATGTGCTCTTTAAGATAGCCATTTAGAAAAGCCGTCTTGACATCCAGCCAAATCTTGTAGTCGAGAGTGGTAGCTATGGACAAGAGAATCCAGATGGACTTAAGCATAGCTATAGGCGAAAAGGTTTCCTTGTAATCGATTCCTTCCTTTTATGTGTATTCCTTAGCTACTGGTCAAGCCTTAAAGGTTTTGAATTTTCTATCTACTCATCTTTCCACTTGTAGATCCACTTACGCCCTATAAGTATTACCCCTTTAGAAAGATCCACAGGCTCCCATACCCGATTAGTCTCCATAGACTTCATCTTTGTGTTCATGTCCTCTATCTAGAGTTTCAAATTAACATCCTCCATAGCCTCCGTGTAAGTGTAAGGATCTTTGTCATGTTCATCCGGTTCAACCAAAAAGGCCTCAACATTAAACATATACTTCTTAGGTTGATGCCTGATCCTCCCACTACGCTGAAGTCCCTTTGGTTGTTGTTCAGGTTCATTTGGTTCTTCTACATCAATTAGAAAGGTTTCATACGGAACCCCCAAAGTGATCGAATCACTGCTCAACTCCTCGAGCACCACTTTACTTCGAGGGTTAAAGTCGTCCATGTAACTTTCCACAAGGAAAGTTGTATTAGTTGAAACCATGACTTTATTTTCCTTTGGGTTATAGAAATAACACCTTTTAGTCCCTTTTGGATATCCTATAAAACATGCAAACTTTCAAACGTGCTTGCAACTTATTCGCATCCCTAAACAGGACATGAGCCAAACATCCCCATATGCGAATATGGCTTACAAATGTCTTCTTACGAATGGTTTCAACTTGTGAGGAGCTTTAGGAATCGATTTTGAAGGCACATTGCTCAAAAGATAACATGCAGTTTGTAGTGCATATCCCTAAAAAGACAAATGCAACGATGAATAACTCATCATGCACCTGACCACATCCAACAAAGTCCTATTACTTCTCTCAGCCATCCCATTCTGCTGAGGAGCACCCGGTGCAATCAAATGGGATAGAATCCCATTCTTTAATAAGCATCCTAAGAACTCATTAGAAAGGTATTCACTACCTCTATTGGATCGAAGTGCCTTTATAGGTCTACCTAATTGCTTTTCCACTTCAGCCTGAAACTCCCTGAACTTGTCATAAGTTTTGCTTTTGTAGTGCGTTAGGTATATATACCCATACCTTGAGCAATCGTCAATAAAAGTGACAAAATACTCATACCCTCCTTGTGCCCGGATGTTCATCGGTCCTCAAACATCACTATGAACAAGTTCTAGAACCCCTTCGGCCTTATTGCCCTTAGACCCAAATGATCTTTTGGTCATTTTATCCTTCAAACAAGATTCACATTGTGGTATAGATTGCACCTTTAAGTGACTTAAAGGTCCATCCCTTATGAACCTTTGAATCATATTTAGGTTAATATGACCAAGTCGTAAATGCCAAAGATAGGACTTATTAGAGTGAGAAGTTTTAAGTTTTCTAGAGTTATTATCATTCATCTCAACATTAAGCAATAAGTCCATCTTAGGTTTGATAAAATATAGATTATTTTGCATCCATCCAGAATAGATAAAAGATTTGTTTTTACGAATCACCACTTTATTATTAAAAGAAACCAAATAG
>CAMOHE010051232.1:746-14941 GCA_946598075.1 Artocarpus hirsutus
GAAGCATCCTCTTGATACGTCGACGAACTCAATGGTGACACAAAAAGGGATTTTGTCCATGCCTTCAGCTACAAGACTGAGGGAGGCTGGAATCCAGTTCAAGAAGGGTACTACTAGTAATTATTAGATTTATTTATTTCTTTTGTAGAATAGTCTTTTTTTCTTTCGTTTATATACCCTTTATTTTGAAGGTGTGGGAACCAGTGGTGAGAACCACTTTTACTGTAGCATATGAGAACTTTACATTGTAGCAAATTTTTTTATTGTTACTGTAGCATGTGTGAGCTTTTTACTGTTTATAACTGATTTTGTGGTGGAAACCGCACTTTGCCAAACACCCCCGAAGTTATCCAAAAATCATGTACCTTGTATTTTATATTGTATCAAATTTATATCTTGACATTTCAAATTAATGCTAACTCCTTACCTTTCTTCTTAAGTTATCCTCTCTTTACTATTTTGCATTGGGTAATCTTACAGGTACATCGTCAACGTCCATCTTGGATATCAAATTTGAAGATGGAGTCCTCGAAATTCCAGGGCTATTCATTCATGAGACCACGGAATCTCTATTTCGCAACCTCATCTGCTTGGAGCAGTGTCTTCCAAACTGTGCTCCTATGGTTACTTCTTATACCAGACTATTGGACAACCTCATTAACACTACGAGCGACATGGAAATACTTTGCAAAAGCGGGATCATCGACAACTGGTTGAACCTGGATGTTGCAACAGAATTCTTCATTCAATTTTACGATGACAGTTTTGTCAAAAAATTTTACTATACTGATGTTGTTGCTCAAGTGAATGAATATTGTGAACGCAGTTGGCCAAGATATCGAACAGTTCTCATGCATGATTGTTTTAAACACCCGTGGGCGCTTGTGGTTCTTGCCTTCCTACAGACCTTGTTTACCATCACTAATTAATAAAGTAGAGCATTTTCAAGTGTATTCAGTAATAGTATTTTCCCTATATCATGTAGTGTTATTTTATTTTATTTATTATTATTTATTTCAGTTTTTTAAATAATAATTAAATGAATTAAATTAAAAGTGGTCCAATCTATATCCCTATTTCTAAGGAATCTCAACCAAAGGTGATTATATCCTCTTCTCATGTTTCAGAAAAAATAAAGCTATGTTTCAGAGTCAATTATTGTGGTAACATACACCCTGATAGTGGGTGTGAGTTTATAAATACATTTTATAAAAACTGATGGTCTCTATGCCTGATAATTTATTTAGAGAATATACTATCCTTCAAAATTACTTAAGGTTTAGAAGAGCTCTTTTTCTCACAAAATTTTCTTTAAGAATTTGTGCAGAAACATTCTCCATTCATCCTTGCGTTTGCCAATGGCTGGAGGATAAATTTTGTTATTATTTCGTTTCTGCATTTTGATGATTCTATGCAATTTGGTTTATACATATATTGAATTTAGATTGCCTATTTAGAACTCTAACATGTAGTTGTAACATGTATGTGCCATGGAGAAAATAATGCAAGCGTTACACCTTTCACTAGTCTATCATGTAATTTTTATTTCTATTGCACGTTTTGATTGAATCAATGCAAGTATCGTCTGTTTAGTGATATTATAGCGATCTCTCGTGTGTTTCTGCGTGTAAACTTATCTCATTTTGCTATGTATAGTTTTATGCTTTTTTAATAGATAATATTTTTATGATAAAATGGATAAAATAAAATTGACTGCTAAATAGAATCCAATCTTTACACAGCCAGCCTCCTGCTAATGACGCTTTGATTACCCTTTACTTTTGGATCAAACTATTTGCTTTGTACTCTAGCTAGCCATATAGAGTGGTGCATGAGGTTTGGGTGCATATATAGCTCTACCCTACAATATAGAAAATGAATTGCTCTTTTTAAACAAAAAAAGAAGAAGTAAAAGATAACAAAATATCACAATTGAAAATAAAATGTTAAGTGTCATATTTCAAGCATAAAATGTCAAATACCAAAATGACATTATATACATAGTTTACAATTGCGTGGATTGTAAAGATAGTTTAAGAAAAATATATAATAGTACTAATATTTTAGTTTAAAACTTTGATTCAGTTTACGACTCCGCCACTGGTTTTCCCACTTACATATTCAAGATTACAGTGTCGTAATTTATGTCTAGAGGCTTCTTCTAGATTTATTTTTCTTGTAACCTTGGTCTGGGTTGATATGATGTTCTAATTGACTTTTATGTATTCCATGTTTCAGTTCAGCATAGATGCTAAAAGGGCTCAATTGAGCGCACAAGCTTCTTTTCTGGCTATGTTTGAAGAACCAAGAAAAACTTCAGTTGCAATTATTAAAAATAACGGTGAACTGATATTCAAAACAAACTAAGCTAATATTTTAGACTTGCTGCAAGTTAAGGGTTTACGCATATGGGAGGAATGGGAAAATATCAATAAAAGAAATAGTTAATAGGTTTTAAAGGATCCCAAAAATTAAAAAAAAAAAAAAAAAAACACACACACACACACCCACACACCGTATAGAAGACTCCATGAATGCATACAAACTATCAAAAATAAATAAATAAACAAATAAATAGATAAATAAATAAATAGATGAACGGATAAAAACACCAGCATATGGTCTACAGGCAACAGCTTTTCTAATTAAGTTAATCCTGCAATAGATGTCATATAATTGTCCAACCAAGCTACATCTTTGACTTTTTTTTTTTCTTTTTTTTCCCTTTTTTTTTTTTTTAAGTTTTTAGAGCTAAAAGACAAGCATGCCAACACTGAAACAGAGGACACGCCTACACAGCATTTACAACTACGACAACGATGAGCTGTGCTAGGTTCCATACTTAAAGTCACGAAAAACAGAAGTTAGAACACAAGCAGGAAAATAACATAAAATCCAGGAAACCATGAAACAAAATGTTTCAGATAGTGATAGAATAACTTAAAATCCAGGAAACCATGAAACAAAATGTTTCAGATAGTGGTAAGGAATGACTGACTCATGAAAGAATGTTTAGTTCCCTGAGAGTGGTAAGGAATTTCAACCCTTTTGGATTCATACTCAACTTGCGCGTAGTTTTGATATGCAGTGTCTTGAGACTTGGCATGGCAATTTCTCAACTTTCCACTTTCCACATCGAATTCACTCTATATGGCTAGCTAGTTATAGGACAAGTGGTGGAATTGATCCAAAAGCAAAGGGTAGAAAGGCATCATAAATAGAAAGAGGCTGGCTTTAAAGGATTGGAATAGTCTAATGAAGGAGCTTATATATATATATATATATGTATATGTATATGTGTATATATATTATCCATTTGAAAAGCACAAATCATCCCATAACTAGCAAAATGACTGAAGTATTCATGCAGAAAATACATTAGCGTTCACTATAATATATATCCCCAAACAGACCGCACTTGCATTAGTTCTTTCAAAATAGCATGTTACATAAATATAAAAATACAGAACAGATCCTAGTCAAAGGGACAAAGCTTACGTTATATGCTTGAAAGCAGGTTAAAAATGATCTACTTATTTGATGATGGAAAACACGGTCAGTAGGATGGCAAGAATCAGGAGGAAAGCAGCGGCGACCACTGAAATTAGTGCCCATGGGTGTCCGAAATAATCATGCATGAGAATTGTTCGATATTTTGGCCAACTGCGTAGACAATACTTATTCACACCTGCAACAAGAGCGGAATAGTAAAATTCTTTGACACAAGCGTCATCGTAAAGTTGATTGAAGAATTTTGTAGCATCTTCAACATTCAACCAGTTGTCAATAATCCCACTTTCGCAAAGTATTTCCATGTCGTTGGTAGTGTTAATGAGGTTGTCCAATAGTATGGCGTATGAAGTGACTATAGGAGCACAATTTGGAAGACACTGCTCCAAGTAGATGAGGTTTCGAAAGAAAGGTTCTGTGGTCTCGTTAATTTGCAGTTGAGGAATTTCAAGTACTCCGTCTTTAAATTTTATATCCAAGATGGATTGTGATGATGTACCTATGACATTACCCAATGCAAAATAATGAAGAGAGAAGAAAGAAGAATAGAGATTGCAAATTGCGGAAAAATAGTGTTATAAATAAACTAATATTGATAGGGATGAGCATCCCGCCCCCACTTTTGTCCCATATACCCGTTTTACTTGAGGCAGGGCGGGGTCAAGAAGTCTCCACCAAGAAGACTTTCAATATGCTCTATCCATTTATCCATTAAAAACTACAAAAATTCTACATTTAAAATAAATTCTATAAAATTCAATAATATAATATTAATATCTCGTAAAAACACAAAGTTACTACATTTAATAAAAATTATTAACTCAGTAATGTTTTTCTAACACCGTAAAATTTTTTCAAATTTTTTAATCCCAAAGAAGTATATTAGAATATATATATATATGCATCTATGATTTTTTTTTTGAAAAAAAAATAAAGGGACATCTATATTATGAAAAGAGGGGTGCTACTAATACCCTTCCCCTTCCCCCCATGGGATAATATGAGCATCCATATACATACCTGCCCCAATCCCATTTAATAAACCCCATACCAGCCGCGTTCCCACATCCGCAGCTAAAAATCTTATCCCTAAATAAATACAAAGGGTGGTTTATAGTAGCCCTAACAGTAAAGGAGTAAAAGACTATTCTATTCTTACTAATAAAAGACATATAAATCTAAAGTAAATCCAAATAATCGCTAATAGTACCCTTCCTGAACTTGATTCCGGCTTCCCTCAGTCTTGTGGCCGAAGGCATGGATTTCCATTCCACACTTCCTTCTTCAGCTATAGAAGAAGTTAACACCATTGCGTTCCTCAGCACATCAAGAATATGCTTGTGCGGATGTTCCCTAAAAGGCGATTGTTGAATGATTGGGTCAATATCTGAAGGCAAACTCGAAAACCTCCAAAACAGGACCAGTTTACTTAGGGGCCACGGCAGGTCACCGGGCTTTCTGGTTTTGTCAAACAAGACACGAAGAACGATCCAAGGAATTTGGTTCTCCAGCAATAGTAGGTCATGATATAAAAATTGTCGCATGCAACTCATCATGAATATAGGGTCATCATCTATCTGGTCATCATCTTGTTGAAGGTGCTTGAGTGCCTTCTTGCGGAACAGCTCAATGAGAAAGCAACCGTCAAGTACCAAAATTTTTACAAATTCATCCATTTTAATGTGATCGAAAGGGTCGGCATAACAATCACGAGCCTGTTGTTGAACCACGCGAATGGCTCCAATGAGAGTCTTTAACTTCGCCTTCGGATTTGTACCTGGAAAACTCGAGATAAGATCGCGCAAATACCTCAATTTGATTTTTTGTGTGGCTTTGAGATGTTCCTCTCCATAATGATGGGGCCCTATGGAAAATGCATTGGGTGTATAAGCTCTTGGGTTATGCCTGAACAATATGTTTGGGACTTTGAAGATGCAGCATCCAGGCGACATGGTCAAGGTTGTGGAGTTCATCACGTTCTCTAAATCATCTGCCAGTGCATCAAATTCAGCCTCTGCCATTGTATTGGTTATATGGTGGTATTCTCTAGCTAAGAAATCAAGAAATAGAGTTTAGTAATATATATATATATTGATATATATATATATATATAATTTTTATGATTATATGCACAGTTAGTTCCTTGACTATACACTTTGGTCTCTAAACTCATAATTTTGGTATTTACTCTTAAAACTTTTATTCTTTTTTTTTTTTTTTTTGCAATTTTGGTCACTGACCATGTAGTTCTGTAATCTAACAAAGATACTCACTTGCTCATCCTCTGATAACTTGAAATTTTAATAGAAATTTAAAACTCAGAAAAACTATAGTATTTTGTACTATTTCTAACTACTTATGTAAAATATTGCATTATTATGTCATAAGTATGTGATTATCTATATTAAATTTCAAAAATCATTTGTCAACTTCGTTGCCAGAGACTAAAATTATAACTAATAATAATAATAAAAATAAGTAAACAAATAAAAGTTCGGGGATTAATTTGCTAGAATTGAAAGTTAGTTTAAGGACTACTTGTTACCTAAAAATTTGAAGGCAGTTAGTATATACTCAGCACAAAATTTTTAATTTTTAGCAACAGAACTACAATCTTTTAACTATAAGATAAACTAAAAGATTCTTTATATAGGAGCCAATTTAATGTTTTAATATGAAAATTACAATAACCAAATTCAAGTATATTTTTAAGATTAGCGATATAAATGTGTACATTCAAATATAAGCTAAATCAAATACAGGGAGACGGTTTATTAGTCGTGCTCTAATTTCACACTTCCAATGGCATGTTCTCTTTGAGCATCGTTATAAGGAACCCAAAAAAAGAAAAGTGCTTACATACACAACTAGTTAGAATATTGGACATGAAATAACAAACAAACAAACAAACAGTTGTTATGTTTTGGCTAGTTTGAACGCCAAATTGTTACATATACATGAGTTTTTCTCTTTTTTTTTTTTTCAATGAAGTAATAGACCAAATCATATGTTGTCGTTACAAATATAGTCTACGAGTAAATTCACTTTATCCATGCATGTCTTTAATATTGAGTTATAAATTTTGAATCTCTAACATTGAGATCAAAGTAAAGGTACGAATGCATTTGCTAAAAAATAGTAATATTATAAACGAGTATGAGTAAACAGAAACGTCGGTCGACATGAGAATTCATACCACTAAAACTTTCATCAACGTAGTTTGTGTTCACAATTTCAGTAGAGAACTCCAACTTACTAGTGCCTGCAGTAAGCTAGTGATGGTCCGAGGATTCACCTGTCCAAAGAGTATTAAAGGAGAAGAGAGAATGAAGATGCAGATCTAAACGAATTAATTTCTCACCTACCCTCTTGTGGGGCAATCTAAGAATAAATATTTGTCAAGTAGACATTTTCTTCGGCCATGAGAAGGATAACAATTTTCTCTGATATCTCTCTCAACACCCCCTTCTTGATAGTACTATTTAATTGGTATTGACATAAATTACCCTTCTTGATATTACTAGTTGATTAGTTTTGACATAAATTATTGAACGGTTGAGTTGACACGTGAATTTATTTATTTTTTTGGTTAAAACGTTGCACGTTAATTATTGTCTTATAATTAAGGATGAAAATGCCATGACATCGTTGACATATTTATGATATTGTTTATACATTGTAGTCTCGGATAACAAAAGGAAAGATATCTTTCCTGTAGTGTCTACAATATCCACATTAATGTCGGTAATTATCCATGAATATTCAGTGTATTTTTAGAATGTCCATAAATTGTTTGAAAACACCAGAAAATTTTTCTCTTTTACCCAAAAATCAAATTTGTTGCACCTTTTGTTTTCTATTCTTTTTTAATAAAATATGACAAATATTATTGAACCTAAAAATTAAAAATAATGACTAATATTTATTTAGTTTTGAATAATTTTTTACTTTCTTAATAGATAGCTCACATTTAGAGATTAAGATTTTATAATTAGATTTGTTTTTTTTTTTAAATTTTCAGTTTTTTTCCTTCACAGAACATGTTCATGAGATTCTCCATGTTTCATCCACAACGTTTAAGCCCTTTATGTCATGTGGATGTTTGGTACAAAACTAAGATGGCTTATTTGATATATTTGAGTGTTCTAAACCAGAAATTAATGTTTCTTTTGTCATTACATATCGATATATCAAGACTACTTATCAAATTTAATAAACCAACAATATTCATTTTATGGGTTAACATTAAGAAGAAGTTGAGAAACATATATGTGACACAATAATAATTATCTCCAAAACTATTTAAAAATAGTATTTTGACAAATGTATTCTTTAGATCAAGATAGAAATCTACCTAATGCTTTTTGACCTGATAGCAACTTCTTTTGGTATTAAAAATACTTAAAATTTGTATGTATTATATTATTTTTTATAGTTATTTTTATGTACTCAATTATATTATCGTATTGTAATGAGTATATAAAATGATATTAGAATTCTAATCAATATATAACTATAGTGACATCCCATAATTACACCTACAAATATGGCCATTATGTAGTCGCAGATAGTAGAAAATTATTTACCTCGAAAATGTCATTGCAAAAACTAATAGCAACGACATATCATCACATATATTAACAGATTAGCAACAACATGTCGTCGCGAATAATCCAAAGAATGTTCTTAACCATTTGCGATGACCTATCGTTAAAAATACCTAATGGCGCCAAATTGTGATCTAGCGAGAGTTAATTCTGCATCATTTTACACGTATTTATGACGACACGTCGTAAAAACCAATGAAGTCCAGCTGGAATTGACATGCAAGAGGCAATGTCAGAAGTGTTTATTCAAGGCTATTTACAACGATATGTTGTCGTAAATAGTTAAATTTTTGACATTTTGGCAAAAAATTTGGCTTCGGGCTTGGTGATTTTTCAAAAGTTTTTTTTTTTGAGGACTTTTAAAAATTGTCTTCACAAAATGTAGGTCTAAAATCATCTTCGACTCTTTTTTTCTAGCGTAAGCTGGACGGTGTCATTTTGGTAGGTTTTTGCAACGAAATATAGTTTCCTAGAATACAGAACCTCTTTCCCCCAGTTTTTTGACGTCTCCCTCCTCTTCCTTTGATTCTCTCTTCTCTTCCATCTATTTTTTTTCTCCTAAAACCTTCAAAAAATTTATTTTCTTGCACCAACCTTAGAGATTTTCAATAATCCCCAACAAAACTCCCTAGAAAATCCCTAAATCCTAAAAGCTCCCAAAGTTTCACAAGAAGTTTCCTTCCCTTTTCTTCCCACTACTGCCATCGTCTTCGTTGCTGCTGCTTGTCATCAAAATCATGTTTACCACCTATTGAATTTCCAAACCCTAGTTTAGTGGGTGTTGGATTGTGTAAGTTTTTAGTTTTCTTTTTTATTATTGAAAAAATGATGAAAAATATTGAGAATATTTTGCAATATTGAGAAATTTGTATAATGTGGTTGTGTTATGTGATAAATTTGTGTAATATCAAGAAATTTAGATTGTGATTTTATTGATGTAATTAAGTTGGTATGATTTGTGATTTTGTTGATTATGTTTATTGATTTAGGTGATATTTTGATGATATGTTTAGTGTTGGTAATTTTGTTGTAATAAGGCTGTTGTTGGTGAAATTTTTTTGTTATAATCTTTATTATGTTTAAGTTTGTGTTTAGTGAATTAAGTTATGTTTAAGTTAGTTGTTTATGTTAGGAATTTGTTAATATAATGCGTGATAGTAATTAAAAACTTGAAATAAGAAATATGTAAAATCTTGAAGTTAATAAAAGAAGTAATTTAATTAATTAAAAGATGTTATATATAATTAAAAAAGATTATAATATGGATATGAAAATTTTAAATTAAGAATTAATGATTAAATTAATTAAAAAAACAAAGGATGTTGTATGAATTAAAAATTTATAAATAGAGATAAATTAGTTGATGGATGATATAATAAAAGTGAAAAAAATATTCTTTTAGAATTGCTTTAAAAAATAAATCTAATTAAGGAATGTACAATCAAAATAGAAATAAAATTTTAATAAAATTAATTAACAAATATAAAATAAAACTTGTATAATTTATTATTTTAATTAAATAGTAAAAACAATATAGTTTAATAATTATAATATTATTGTATATAAAAATATGCTAATTAATTTCAATTAAAAACAATACAAATAATTGGACATAAGATTATCATAAAATTTGATAAGATTTTATAAATTTAATAAAAAAATTTGTGCATTTTTTAAATATAGTTTGATATGTGACTGACTGGATAGTCACAGGAACAACATATATGGGTACCCATTTATATATTCATTTGGCACGTGCATATATGAATTTATCTTAGACCCGTTCGAGGATTGGTACATAGTAACCATTGCTTGAATTGTCTTATTTGGACAGTTTTGTATTGTATTTTACGTGTTTGTCATACAATTTCACTCATTCCTTTAGTAGAGGTTTTGGTACGTCTTCATTTGTTTTTCGTGTATGTGTTTGATAGCACACTTGGGAGAACTAAAAGGAAATGCTATTGAAATTTTTACAAAAAAGGGCATTGTGGAATGAGTGATACAATGCATAAATTATAATACTAAATAGGATAGGGCCTTATCCTATAGGGTTGGAGTAAAGGCGATGTCCAGAATTGGATGCATAATACATTAACATGACTTACATTAATGGTTGTGTCTGTTATTGTTTATAAATGAAATGTCGATTGACAAGAGTTAGATTTACATAAGGAATTGGTTGTTAGATGAGTATTGGGACAGTTTGTCTACTCTTTATGTAGATGGTTTGTTTAATGGTCTAAACTGGAGAGTTGTTGAACACTTTGGATATTGACATATGTTAGATTTTTTAGAAGTGGATGTCGATAATCTAATGGTAGTCTAAGATACCGAGTCTACAAATGTTGATGTGGCAATGGAACTACTAAAAATTGACACCTTGACGTGGAATCGATCTAATATATCATCTAATATTGTCACATCTGATGTTGATGTAATCTTGAAAGACAAGTCCCGGTAGAAGATGATGACTCTAATATACTGGGAGAGAAGGATGAAACTGTAGAGGAGGACGTTGATGAGGAAGGTAAAGGATGACTCTTAAATACTCGATGATGTATTGGTCGAGGTAAGGCAAAGGGTCATGAAATCGCGACAATCATTGCGAAGTAGGAAAAGATTAACGTCAAATTTGACAAGGATGGAGACACTTAAAAGGCATTTGGAAAGCTTGGTTCTTGGTTTAAGAGTACGATCGACATTCACATTAGGGATATATGTGAGCTCTTTCATGATGCCTAGAAAGATGTAGACGGCTAGCACAAGAGATCCATACAAAATCACCTTTTGGTATTTATTCAACTTCATTTTTATAAATCTTCCCTAAAGTTAAACATAATAAAACTACTTAACATGAATGTGTTGTAGGATTAATTTAACATTGACTACTACGAGGATGGTATCCTGTGTTGTGGTTAATAGAGGGACTACTAAATACTATAAGTACTAGAGAGTGACATGCGCATCTACTTCAAACAACTTGGTGGGGAAAAACATGAGCCCGTAATTAGAGCTAGCCCCCAGAGCAACCTTAGGAATCCTAATCACTAGAGCGTTTGGGACGGTAGGTTCATGTCTTCCATGTTTCAAGTAATTGTACATTTGCTAAGTTGATGATTTATTACATATATACTAATTTCAATTTTGCTAATGTTGAATACAATTATAAATTGAAAAAGTAAAAAAAAAAAAATAACTGTGACAACAAGAAGTGTCAAGCTTACATGGGTAGATATCGTACTCACAACATCACAAGAACAATGTTAGTAAATTTTTTTAATTGCTATTTATTGTAAAAGTTAACTTTGATAATCAAATATACAGTTCTAACACATTCAAATTGTTGGACAGACCAATACGACGACCTAGCAGCTAATGTCTACCATAGACAACTGGGGCGACATGCATCAAAATATTACAAATGCATGCAGACAGAATTTAATCAACCAAAAGTTTAAAAGATTAAAAAAAGTGAACCCTTTACTGCTCAAATTTGTAAAAATACCAAGAAACTAAATCAACAAAGATTTAAAGAAAAACTAGAAACAAAGAAAACCAAGCCCCAAATCTTCAACTTTTCTTCTGTCTCTCATAAACCGATGGTCAGTGCAAACAAGAAAGAAAGCTTCAACTAAATTCTCCTTTACACAAAGGGGATAGAGTTGATGCAAGAATTTTATTTGGGTAATCCTTATGAAAAATGTTTCGGATACTATTATCGATGTTAAACACAATAAAAAATGAGTTTGTATGAAACTACCTTAATTAATATGTGGGGTTCAACATCACTCATATCTTAGTGCCTTGTTCTTTCCCTACTAATAGGGAAGGATTTTAAATAGCGTTGGATTATAATATCTCATTGCTAAGAAATACTGAACAACTTTGGCATTGCTTGATTGGTTGCCGTGATAGTGTTAGAGAGACCAAGTCAAAACGCCTATGTTTGATGGATTACATAGTGGACAGCACATGCTTAATTGTCTTTTCCTTTTTAATTCCTTTTTTCTTTTCTCTTTCTTCTCTGTTTACGATTTCATCCACCTTTTCTGTTTTTGTTTTTTTTCTTCTTTTTTTGTATTCATTATCTTCTAGGTAAAAATCAATTTATTTTTGTAACTTAATAATTCATTTTCCGTTGAACGTCATACGTCAATTGTTGTCATACAGTTGAGGATAAAAATGTCCGTGACATTATTTGCATTTTAGGATATTGTTTATATTTTGAAGTCTCGAAATGTATAACAAAAGAAAAAAATATATTTCCTGAAGTGTTAAAAATATTCACATTGATGTCAGTAAGTATCCATGAATATCCAGTATATTCTTAAAATGTCCAAAAATATTAGAAATTTTTTAAAAAAAATCAATTTTGTAGCACTTTTTATTTTCTATTGAATTTTAGTAAATTTCTATTAATCTTTAATTAAATATGGCTGACATTATTGAACCTAAAAACAATAGAAAAATTATTATTAACACTTTTTTTAGTTTTTAAATTATTTTTACATTTTAAAGGATAGTTCCCAATTAAAAATTAAGATTTTTGTCATTTTCTTTAATTTTTCATTTTTTGGCAGAACATATTTATGAGATTTTTCTTGTTTTCTTCTACAATGTTTTAGTCCTTATGTCATGTAGATGTATGGTATAAAATCAAGATGACTTCTTTGATATATTTAAGTATCCTCAACCAAAAATTAATGTTTGATATTTTGTCATTGCATGTCCATCAAGACTACTCATCAAATCGGATAAGCCAATAATCTCTAGTTATGGGTTAACATTAGGAAGAAGTTAAGAAACATATATATGACACTTTAACAATTACCTTTAAGACTATTCAAAGGCGATATTTTGACAAATATATTGGTTAGATCAAGATCAAAAGCTACCTAATTTGCTTTCTAACCTGCTAGAAATTATTTCTTTTCGTATTAAAGTTTCTCAAAGTTTGTATCATTGGGTTGATGTCCTAAAGCAATGACATTGGATATATTGTTATTAAATAAATAAAGTGACATTTATAAATTACTTTGGTTACTTATGTGTATTGTGAATACTTTAATAGACATCAAAAAAATTATATGATTATTAATGTGACTATAAATTTAGTATATAAAAATTATATGCTTAGGTATCAAATTATATATAATATTTTAAATAGTCCGTAATAATTAATTAATGTGACGACCGGTCTTTTCGGGCAGTCACTTTATTTTCTTAAATATCGTTCTTAAATAATAATCTTACTTATTTAGTAAGAATACAGAATTAAATTTTTTTTCTTTAAACATTCTTTAAAATGTATTTAGAAACTATTGCGACCTCTGTCGCCATTTAAGTTGAGACTTTGCTCAACACTTGCCTTTAAAACCATTCCAAATCGTTCTTTAAAACTCAATAAGGAAAATTTATTAAATCATAGCTTAAAACTTTACTTAGTAATTTTATAATACATTTAGTACAATGTATCTTAAAACTTTTGAAAATATTTCTTAAAACTCTGATTTTCTTAAAAACTTTGAAAACACTATATTAAATAGTATAAAACATTTTCTTTTGAACAACGAAAACTTACTATAGTGGTATCCATACCCACATCTTCGCATCTGCCCTCTGCAGCACCCAACTCCTCTAACGGGTCCTACTGGTCACTCATAAATTACCTACAGCATGAAGAAACTTTTTTATGAGTTTACTGTCACGTCCCAAAAGAGCTCTTGTTGAGAGGTGGGCAGCCCAGGATATAAGTATTGCTTTTCGGTCCTCTACCTAGCCGATGTGGGACTTTTTGTCTGTTACACTCTCCTACACCCAATCACGTGACGCCCCCGTCACGGATCGGCTCCACTGAGGGTCCCACTGGACCGTGGAGAGTCCACACATCCGGCAGGCAGTACCCCGCTCTGATACCACTTGTCACGTCCCAAAAGAGCTCTTGTTGAGAGGTGAGCAGCCCAGGATTTAAGTACTGCTCTTCGGTCCTCTACCTAGCCGATGTGGGACTTTTTGTACGTTACATTAAATGTAACGTACAAAAAGTTACAAAAAGTCCCACATCGGCTAGGTAGA
>CAMOHE010051233.1:0-11615 GCA_946598075.1 Artocarpus hirsutus
AATTTAACTCATACCTTAGAACAATTTCTCCTTCAAGCTCCTTGATTTAACTCCAGAGAAATTTCAATAATTTAACAAATAATAACAGGGAAAATTTTGAGAGGATGAATAAGAGAAATGTGATAAGAAGAGAGAATGAGAGAGAGAATTTAGAGAGAGAGAGTTTGTGATAGAGAGAAAATCGAGTGAGGGAAAGAAATAAAAAAAAATGAAACTCTCATTCTTTGAAATAAATCAGAATTTTTCTGATTAATTGGGAGGCAAAAATCGTGTAGGAAAGAGGAGATTAAGGGGAAAAAGTCAGAACTTCCAAGAACGGATCGAGTTGCCATATATCGACTTTGTAAAACGGGAAAACTTTATCCATTAATTCAAATAAATGAAAAGTCAAATGTTTTATTACCAAATTAACACAAATCATCCCATAATTATGATATTTAATCAGAATAAAACGTCCATAATTAAATTCCATCTTATCACAATTTTGTAAAAATTTATGCTGACTACTTGTCAGCTGTCATCGGCCTGCTGATCTCAGGAGTCTGGCCTGCCGATCTCAGAAGTCCGGCCTACCGATGATATACCATCGGCTTGCCGTTCTGAGGACATCATTTCGGCCTGCTGAACTTAATAGTTCGGCCTGCCGAACTGCCTTAACACTCAAAATTCATTCATAACATATAATTGCCCATAAAAATATAATTAAACACATAACATTAATGACATGAACATTTGAGCACATCAATTCCACGCGAGCGTCACCTGTCATAACACTTAAAATAAAATGGTTAGCACCATTTATCATATATCATAGCACATCATGAGTATATCACTTAACATCATCATTAATATAACATTAACGTTGTCATTAACATAACATTATCCGTTACATCAAATTAGGCGGGCGTTACATTAAATCTAATCGAGCCTTTAGAATTACCATGTTGTCAATATTGAGAGTTTTTAGCCAAATTATCAAGAAAATCTAAAGCTTCATCAGGTTCTTTATCAAGGAATTCTCCATTCCACATTGTTTTGACAAATTGACAGGTTGTAGGAGTTAACCTTTCATAAAAGAAACTAATGTAATGCCATTTTTCAAAACCATGATGTGGACAAGAATTCAACAAATTTTTAAATCGTTCCTAACATTGAAAATAGACTTCCTTAACATTTTGGGATAAATTTTGAATTTGTTTTTTCAAAACATTATTTTATAAGTTGGAAAGAATTTTTTCTGAAACTTAGTTTGTATTTCTTGCCATGTACCGATTGACCTAGGTTTTAAAGAAGTAAGCTAACTTTTGGCTTTGTCTTTTAAAGAAAAAGGAAAAAGCTTAAGCTTAACAATTTCATTTGAAACTTACTGTTTAGTGAAGCTAGCACAAACATCTTCAAACTCTCTAAGGTGTAGATATGGATTTTCAGATTCTAAGCCATGAAAAATGGGAAGCAAGTTGATCATTCTAGGTTTAAATCTAAAGTGATGAGTATTGAGAGGAAAAACCAAACATGATGGAGTGGATTCACGAGATGATTACAAATAATCTCTCATTGAACAAACAAGATTAATGATTTGTTGATTACCAATATTTTCATTATGAACACTTTCATCATTAGCCATTTTTGGTGAATTTAAAGCCACAATAGAGACTAAAAGTGGTTCTAAACTTTTCTTAATTAACCTGCAATTTTTAGGCACATAAGACCAAATTGGCATAAATTAGTGAAGCTAGCACAAACATCTTCAAACTCTCTAAGGTGCAGATATGGATTTTCAGATTCTAAGCCATGAAAAATGGGAAGCAAGTTGATCATTCTAGGTTTAAATCTAAAGTGATGAGTATTGAGAGGAAAAACCAAACATGATGGAGTGGATTCATGAGATGATTACAAATAATCTCTCATTGAACAAACAAGATTAATGATTTGTTGATTACCAATATTTTCATTATGAACACTTTCATCATTAGCCACTTTTGGTGAATTTAAAGCCACAATAGAGACTAAAAGTGGTTCTAAACTTTTCCTAATTAACCTGCAATTTTTAGGCACACAAGACCAAACTGGCATAAATTATTTAAATATTTACAAAATTTTATAGATAGATACTAAGCTTTTCTTTACTCAGCAAGAATAAAGTGGTGAATAAAAAGTATCTGCCTTATTGATTTTATAGAATTTGAGAATTGTATTTTTCAAGAATGTCCCTAGGAAATAGTGGTGGTGTAAGGGCTCCTTAAAAACCAATCTCCTTGTCAAAACAACGTTCTTGGAATGACTAGTGTTGGGAGAATCTCCAAAAGTTAACTAGTTATGGGAAAGAATTCCGAACCAGTACCAGCTCCCGAACAAAGCTTTTTCAAAAAATACTTTTCACAAAAACACAATTTATTTATTAAGTATTATGGAAAACCTAATCTAAAATTTTATGAAGTTTTATTTCTTAGACAAAAACCAAAAACTAAACCTAAAACTAGAAAAATAAATATTTTACAAAAGAAAGGAAAGAAAATATTTATGATTTTTAGGATTTTTTTATATTTTATATTTTTATATTTTCAATTATTTTTTTGAATTTTTTTCCATAGTAAAATAGTGACGTGAATAGCAACTACTATTACACAAATAGTAACTTACAGAAAACTCATGCAAATTTCTACATAAACGGCACGTAACACCGGCAAAATAGAAAATATTAACAAAAGAAAACAAATAAACAGAAAAAGAAAAGTTAGTAATAGATAAAAGAAAAAGAAAATAAAATAAAATGTATTATACAATAATATATTGCATTGAAAGCAACGCCATCCCTAAGAACGGTGCCAAAAACTTGATCTCACGTCTATTAACGCACTCTAAAATAACCCCAAGTATAAGGTTGACTCAAGTAATACTTACTCGATGAATCTGAGGTCGAGCCTATAGGGAAGGATTTTATTCAGTTCCAGTATATATATTATATTGACTTTTTCTTTTTATTTAAGCTGAAAAATATAATGATTAATATTTATTATTCATAGAATATATTTACAATATTTACATATTTTTACAACATTTTTCATACTTTGTTTTTGACAATTTAAAACTTTAATAACAAGAAATACAGACAAAATTAAAATAGTACTTTTAACAATAAGTGTAGATAATTTAAAATAACTTAAGCAAAGTAACAACTACAATTTAAAGAAATAAAATAGCAATAATAATAGGGCTGAGGTTTAAATGTTCCATTCTGGCAATTATCTTAAATATATTTTAGTTTTTCTTTTTATTTATTAGTTGGTTTAAGAATACACTATGC
Organism: Artocarpus hirsutus; assembly: GCA_946598075.1. Taxonomy (NCBI): domain Eukaryota; kingdom Viridiplantae; phylum Streptophyta; class Magnoliopsida; order Rosales; family Moraceae; genus Artocarpus; species Artocarpus hirsutus. Next base: position 3,305 of record CAMOHE010051233.1, read on the forward strand.
CATCTTATGTCCACAATAAATCTAGAGTTATTAAGCATTTATTGTGCCATTCTATGTCTATAATGCAGCAAAAACACAACTTAATAAGTGGGTAGAATTTTAACATAAATTAACTAAAATAACAACCAAGATAATAAGTTAAGCATTTACCGAACCATTCTCTGTCTACGACTAATCAAGGTCCTCCCAAGCTTTATACATGTCAATCTATGTTGTCAATAAATTAAAACTGTAATTTTGGTAGAGTTCTAGCTAAGAAAATATTAAAATCTTAAGTTTTCTAAGAAAATAATTTAGCATTATAATTGCTTAGAAAACTAAGAAAAACCAAAAATATTTAAGGTAATTTTGCCAGAATTTCCCTCTCTCCCCTTAGTTAAAAAGGAATTTAGAAAGAAATAATTAAGAAAGTACTACTAGTATTATTGAACATAATTTTTACAACATAAACTGAGAAATATTTTACAAGAAACTAGACTAAAAATTGAACATTAAAAACTAAAATATACGCTGATTATTTAAGCAGCAGTGTTTTACACAGCGAGAGGGTCTCTCCAAAACCGAGCTAATGCCTTGGTATTTATAGGTAAAGTTTGTCTACTGTTTACAAATTTTTAAACTTTTCTCACTGTAGGGGTTGCTGCGCCCGCTGCTGGATGAACTACTACTACCACTGTTCACGCCACCCTGCTGGCTCTTTCCCAAAGTTGGTCGACTGCTGACGCTCCTCCCGCTGCTCCTCTATGGTCCTCCTGACGTCTTGGCTCGATTCTCACCGTACTATGTATAATCATTTTCCACTGATATCGCTGATGACATAAGCTCTCTGAAGCTCCTGAGTCGTAGGGCAACCACCTGTTGTCGAATAGGGGCTTTGAGTCTGTCTTGGAATTTGATGCACTTCTCACGCTTCGAAGCCACTATAGAGGGAGCAAATATGGCCAATTCATTGAACTTCGCTTCATATTCCTGAACTGACATATCACCTTGCTGCAACCTGTAGAATTCTGCTGCCTTTTGATCCTTGTATCCCTACAAAAAATACCAATCGTAGAACAGCTCTTCAAACCTATCCCAACTGATATTACCATTATTCTCTAGGCGCTTTGCTTGCTTCCACCAGGTGTTAGCACCACCTTCAAACTTATATGTTGCAAACTCCACGCGATACTCCACTGGCACTCCAAGGGTATCCAAGTGTTTCACGATCGAATCTAGCCAGTATTCTACCACCTGCGGGTCCCCAATTTTGTCGAAAGTCGTTATAGACGCACGTTGAAACTCCTTAAAGTATGAATGCCGACGAATAGCCTCAAAGTCATACGGCCTTGCCCTTGCTGCCATCTGCTGGAATGCAACAAACATAGCCCTCATCATGCCCTCATCATTTTCGAACTTGGCATCGGCTGTTGAACGACGTCTATGTGCCATTCTCTCACTTCTAAAAACAAAATTTAGACTATCAGTGGTATTTCATTATCGTACCTATGTGTGTACAATTCTCAAGGTTCATAACCTTGAGCTCTGATACCATTCTGTCATGCCTCGAAATACGGGAGGTGACGTGGGGGGTTAATTAAGTTAATTTATATAGAAATTTAGTTAAAAATTGGGTTTTAGAATTTAATTTATTAGTAAAAATGTGATAGTTTTAAAATGGTTAATTTAAAGTGAGCAATTATAATATTCAAACAAACAAAGATAACAATAAAAATAATTAAATATAAGGTGAGGCGAGAATGGGTCCCACTGACCCATATATTGTGCACACACATGGTACTAGCAATATTATAATACAACCACAGTCCAAAGTAAAAGAAAGTTAATAATTTACATGCCTTGTCTTGCTATAATACAACCTACGCAAATCTTCTACTAGTCATAAGTCCGGTCAATAGACTCTTCTCCGATCCTAGGTCGATATCCACCTAAGGGTAAGATTTTAAAACAAATAAAAATGTGAGCGAAAGGCTCAGTAGGACTATAATTAGAAAATATTTAATTTTAAAAGAAATTTATTAATCAAATAAACATTTGAAAATAAACTTGAATGAATAAATAAATAAATAAATAAACAAACAAGTGAGTAAATAATTAAACCATTAAATAAATACAGAAATAGGAATCTAATAAAGACTTTTCTTACTAAAGTAATTTTATAGGTTGACCCAAAAGAATAACATTTTCTTTTCCTGGGCAAACCATATGTAATTCACCACCATAGTGGCCCAGCTAGGTTTCAGGACCTACCCCTAAGGTCGCTCATTACATGACCCGATCTCTGATATGGCATCATGCCCTTAAATATATATATATCTTTCTATAATTATTAAAATCTCTTTTTACTAGATATAATCATTTACATTCATTATGATGTTTATTATGAAAACCACCTCAATCTACTGTTCAGAAAACAGTTAATAAAAATCCTTTCCCAACCAATCATTGAAAACATTTTGTTAAAAATCTTTTTAAAGCCAAAACATTTAAAACTAGCTACCAAGGAAGGGGTAGAAGTCCTACCTCAATACTCGTGCTGATGTCCCACACCGCAACCCTGGTCCGCTATACATTAGCTCCGCAGATCCACGCATAACCTTAAATACAAACTAGGTCTATTAGTATCTAATCCGAGATATCCTAGGTTATTGAATCATCTCATGGTGTCCTAGTGTGCCATTTAGGTTCATAAAATCATTTTATAAAGTTGGAATTTCAATTGGGGATCAAAACAGTAAAAACGTGTGAAAAATCACAAAATTTCTACCATGCCGGTAGCCCTGGTTCGGCTGGACGAACTGCACAGTTCAGCCTGCCAGAAAACTAATTTCGGTCAACCGAACATTTCTAGGTTCAGCCTGCCAGTCGGATGAATCCGGCCTGCTGGTCGGATGAATCCAGCCTGCCGAACGCTTGAATCCGGCCTGCCGAACATGAAGTTCGGCCTACCGATATAGAAAAATTCTAGAATTTTTCAGGCATGGGTCTTGGCCTCCTCGAGCCCAATCTTCAATTTCAACCTATTTTCTCAATTCTCAGGCATGGGAAATGATCATAATTGGTAGAAAAACATAGTAGATTACCTTTTAATGCATTAAAACAAGTTTTAAACAAAATTTTTAAATAAACCCAAAAATTAGAAAAATTAGAGAAAAATGAAAAATCTTGATTTAAATCCATTTTTGATGAAACGAAGTTTATATTCTAGCTAATCTAAGTTTATCTAACCTAGATTGAAGGTTCTCTAAGCTTAGAAAAGCTTAGATTTCAAAATGCAAGAAAAATTAAAAAATTTAAAAAGTTTTGAAATTTTGAAAACTAACCTTGAATCGAAGCTTGAATCGAGTTTGTGATTGCTTAATCGCGTTCTCGAGCCTTCAATCCACAATCTCGAAGCTTGAAATCGAATTTTGTTTCAAAATTTTAAGAGAGAATGGGAGAGAGAGAGGGAAAACCGAGAGAGAGTAAGAGAGAGAGAGTGTGCATGGGAGAGAGAGTGAGGAAGAAAGAGAGAGGAGTGAGATATAAATAGAGGGAGAGAAAAAATTAGTTGCACAAAACTGTATGCAACAACACACTGTTTTCAAATAAAAGCTACTTGGTATTTAACAAATCATTTTATTAGAATTTAAAATAACAATTAAAATTGATCAAGAGTAATTAAAATTATCAAAAAAATAAAATAACACAAATTTAGAAATTTCATAAAATAATCAAATTAAATTTAAAATAATCATTATGGCACACTAATCCACCATTTAACATTCTAATAACACTTAATAAATTTCGGGGTGTTACATGTGCACTCCAGTTTATGCACGTGATTTTGATTTTGTTTATGTTTAAATTCTTTCATTTGGTATTGATAGCAATATTAGATCTCTATCTTGATACTTAGAACTTGTTTTGGATGAGTTTTAGTTTATAAAGTTTATGTACAATTGAGTATAATCATGGAATGAAGTATTTTGTTCGTCGTTTGTGAAAAATAATATTCGAAATCATTAAGAAATTGAATTTCTATTAATTTTATGATTTAAAACATCAAAAATGGTGCTACAATGAGTGAGAACGAGTCAGGTTTGAAGACAATAAAAACAACATCAAGAAGGAAAAACAACATAAATTTTTTAGTCTTCAATTTTCCTGTCGTTTTGAGAAAACAACGTTGTTTTCCTTTAGGGCAAAAACGACATGTCATTTTTAGGCTAGAAAAGCAACACCTAGAGACAAAACGACAATTCATTCTCCATTTGAAGCTGTAGTCATTTTTTAGAAACAACAGGTCATTTTTAGACTTATTTTTTACCAAAAAAAAAAAAACTCACAAAAATCCAAAAAAATTTTTTTGTATAATTTTGCACATTTATTTTGGAATGATACAAAATTGAATTTTTCTTGAAATTAAAATTCAAAAATTTGTTGTTTAGATTAGATAAAATTTTGAAAATCTACTTTTGTGCTAGAATTTATTTAATTCTTGCAAATAAAGTCATTTTAGCATTCCCAAAATTATGTTTGGTGATTAAATTATTAAAATTTATGATGTTTTTATAATTTTAGTAATTCATTTAGAAATGCAAAAAGAATACATGTTGGCATGTCTCAAATAGTATTTGTGATTAAAATACAAAAATTATTAAGTTTGAAAAATGTTGGTAAATTACTTTAAAAATTATAAAGTTATTTATTAATTAATATTTTTGAAATAAAATAATGTTTATTTTAATACCAAATTTGTTAAGGATTGAATGAATTTGGTAATTTATTTTAGAAATAATTGATTTTATGCGTAATTAATTTTTTGTATGTATCTATAAAGTGAGATATTGATATATGCATTAGTAAAAATAACTTTTATGCATAAAAATAAATGTCTAGTGATGTATATAATTTTAAATAATTAGAGAGTAGCCACAGCATCTTTAATTATATAAAATTATATTAAGTATTTGAATCACATATAGTAAAAGGACATTAAATTGTGATTAATCATATGTAACCTGATAAATTTTATCTCACAAGAATTTTTATTATATTTAATATGTTTAGTTAGGATGATGTATCAAATTTTTTTTCTTAATTTACCCAAAGGAATTAAGATAAAGGAATATAATTTGATAGTGTCATCATGAAGATATATGAATTGATTTGAATTAAAAATTTAGCCCACAGGCAATTTTTATGTCATTTGATTCATATTTTATTGCATGCATTTACATTGGTAAAACATGACATAAGTAACACAAGCATCTATGTTTAATTACGTAGCATTACAAACTATGAGCTTCTCTAATTTTAAGTGTGGTATTTCTGAATTTAAGGGTGATAATTATAAGGTATGGAACGAGAGAATTCTCCTTCATTTAGGCTGGATAGTTATTGACTATGCTATTTATAAAGATGAATCACCTACCATTATGGAAACTAGCCAACCAAATGATGTTGACAAATATGAGAAATGGGAGCTATCTAATAGTCTTTGCATGATGTTTATAAGGCCTAAAATCTCGACTGTTATTCATGGTTCATTAAAATAGTATGACAATGTGCGAGCTTTGATAAACACAATTGATGAGCAGTTTGCATCATCAAACAAAGCTTTGGCAAGCACCTTAATAATGAAATTTTCATCCATAAAGCTCATCAAAATTCGTGGTGTGCATGAGCACATGTCACACCCCGAAATACAAGTAGTGACGTAGTGGTTTAATTAAATTAATTAAAGCAGATCTTGATTAAAAATTTCCAATTAAATGTTTTGGGTTATTTTGAAAACATGATAGTTTATAAAAAAGTTTTTAAAACAATTATTATTATTTTGAAACAGTCAATCATAAAAGAAAATATTAAAGACAGATAAACATGAGTAGGGCCCCACCGGACCCACATTAGTGCACACACATGGTACTGATAATATTAAACTACAATCATAGTCCAAATGAGAACAAGAAAGTTAAATTATTACATGCCTTGTTTTAAATAAAAAAAGGGCTAAACAAAAGTCCTACTTCCTATGTGTTTGTCCTATTGCCTTCTAGTCGATCCTGAGCTGCAATCCAATTAGGAGAAAAGGGTTTTAAAACAAATAAAGAAATGCGAGCAAAAGGCTCAGTAGGACTAGGTTTATAAAACATTTATTCTAAGCATAAATTCTCACATTTGAAAATAATTCACAAATTTTTTTTTTAAAAAAAAGATGAATAAAACATATTAAATTCAACCTTACCTTTAAAATCCCTATTCATCTAGAATTATTCTTTATTTTTTGTTCTTTGACAAAGCCTAGCTAGGTTTCAGGACCTACCTCAAGATCGCTCTCTACACGAACCGATCTATATGTATGGCATCATGATCTCTTATTTTATTCTGGATGGTATTGGTAACACGTCCTATATTATGTCATTATTTAGGTCTTATCTTACCAAGTATTCTCATTTACATTCACTGTGATTAATCGTTTTCTCAACAAATAATGAAAAATACTAAGAAGTTTTTTCTAATCATTCCTTGAAATCAATTTTAAAGAAATCATTTGGCAAGAAATCTTTTTGTGGCCAAAGGCCCCCTTCATTTTTTGAAAATATTTAAAACATTTTATCATTTGTTGAAAACATTTGAAAGAATCTTTAAGGCCAAAATCATTTAAAAACCTGGCTACCAAAGAAAGGGGTAGAAGTCCTACTTTGATATTAATTCTACATTGTGACTCAACACTGTAGTCCCAACCTGCTATACGTTAGCTCCACAAAACCACGATCCACCTTAAAAGAAACTAAACTTTACCAATTTCTAGCTTAGAGTATTCTACGATACTACGCTATTTCATGGTGTTTAATATGCCTTTAAAGTTCACAAAATTATATTCGGAGGTTAAAATCTTTATCTAGGTTTTAAATAGTGAAAATCAGGCAAAAATAACAAAATTCCATGAAATTTGGTAGGCTTGCTGAACCTCTCTATCTGGCCTGCCGAACTGCACAGTTGGGCCTACCGGTCATATGGCATTGGCCTACAAAAATTGGCCTAGATTCGGCCTGCCAATGGTATGAATCTGGCATGTAGAACTCATGAGTCTGGTCTACTGATGTTTAAGATCGGCTTGCCTAATTGGAAAAATCTAGGGACTCGAGACTTCAAGTCTTAGCCTCCCCAAATCAAAAATTCTATTTTAAACCTATTTTCTCAGTTTTCATGCATGGGTGATGTTCATAGATGCTAGAAAAACATACTAAGACAATGGAGAAAAGGGGGAAAATGCGATTCAATCTAATTCTAGTGAAATCAAGCCTAGGTTCATGATGAGTTGAGTTCTACTAACTTAGATTGAAGGTTTCCTAAACTTTAGAAACTCAAATTTCAACATTTACAGAAATTTAGAGGGTTTACAAAAAAGTTTGAAATTTTGAAAGTTTAGAAAAATAACCTAAAATTCAAGCTTGAAATCAGGTTTATGGAGACCAAATCTTGCCTTTTGAGCTTAAATCTTACAAGGATCAAGGCTTGAGCTAAATTTTTGAAAAAAAAAAAAAGAGAGAGGGAGGGGAGAAACGAAGAAGAGAAGGAGAGAGAGAGTGCTAAGAGAAGTGAAGGAGAGGATGTAACACCCTAAATTTTAAGCTAGGAGTCTAGTTAAGACTATATGAATGTGTTTTTATTTTTAGCACTTATGCATTTATTTATTTATTTTTACTTATGAAATTGCCATGTGTTTATGGGATGATAGAACTTCATACAAAGGTGTTATATATATATATATATATCTTGTATGTTAATTTATAAGTATTAATACGCTTGTATATATATATAAATATATAAATTTTCTAAATATAAATAAACATTAATTTATATGTTAATTGTAAGTTAATTTACAAGTATTCTATATATATATAAACGTTATATTCTATATATAAATATTTCTATATATATACAACATGATGAATTTTATGAAAAGTATGAGTTTTATGAAAAGTTTAAAATCCATTTTTATGATGGTTTTACGATGATTTCTCATTATGATTTTTCATGAAGTATTATTATGAAGTTTTAAGGCATGAAAGTTTATGCATGTTTTGATGATAATGTTTTCCAAAGTATGAAAGTATAAGTATGTATATATGTATCACCTAAATAAGTGTTGCACACCCAATGATATGTTATGTTAAGTTATGTTAAGTTATGTGTCATGTTTGGTTTGGGATTAGCTACCCCTCTTCTCTTATGACGGCGCGCCTATGATGATGATGTTATGGTGCAACACTTAGGCCCTTAAGATAAAACGAATAAGTTTTAATATGGTTGATGTAATGAA